>CATIWM010267341.1:0-22332 GCA_949671775.1 Mallotus repandus
CAATGCAGGCAGCGCAATTTTAGCCAATTCCAAATCGCCAGTCCTATAATATATCTCATAAACCATCGCACCCAGGAGAGGAGGCTCGCTGCCATCAGGGGCTCAAGGCCACAAGTTTAAGTTACATACGCAAATTTTTAATTTACATATATTGAATTCTGCCTTGCTTTGGCTGCTGAAGCATTGAAATTAAACCAACAAAATCAACGGCACAACTAGTAATTACATATGCTACATTGCACATCAAGACTTGTGTTAATTTTTTGCACAATGATGCTATTTTGGTAAAGTGCACACTGAAAATTTGGATGCAATATGTAAAGTATCCCAAAATCTGCAACAGCCGTCATGGTAAAAGCTTTCTGAAAAGGCCTAGGCTGTCTAAGTGATGAAGACTTCCCATGCTAAAAGCTTTCTGAAGCAACTTAACATGGCAGTAAGGCTCAATCTCAGTTGCTATGTACTACTATTTACTTGTAATCGGCCACATTTTAGATAGGTAAAAATGGGATGCAGGAAGAAATGCTATGCAACATAAGCATCAAACATCCGAACAATTCTTTAGCGATGCAAGATATAATACAAAAAAAAATTCAGAAAATTCAAGAAAAATTACCTCCTGTTTGTGTAATAGGCCCTTGCTCCATTGAGGGCGTAACCATAGGTATTTACAAGGGAAATTAGATTAGTCACAATTGCTTTTGCAGTCTCATACATTTCACTTGCTAGCAGCCCCCTGCAAGAAATCTAATTAAACATAAACAAACCATCAAACATAAACAAATCAATGTAAACAAACAAAAACAAACCTGATAACCCAATAGGAATCCCAATAATAAACCTCCCTAAAACGTGACCCTGGAATGATCACTGGAGCCGCCGGCAAGGGAAGCAACGTGTGCAACTCAGGATGGTTCTTGACATCATCGGAGACTTTTCTACTCAAATTCTTCCATAAAGAATGAACCTTTAGTGCCCATGCCCTCATCTCCGGATTCTTCACCTTAGGCAAGAACTCATCAGGCTCAGGCACAAAATCTGTCGGGTCAGAGTACAAAACATCCTCCCCAGCAGCATTAAAGTAAGTGGCTATAAACTCCTCCAAGTCCTTGGCCAAAACAGTACCATTTTGATTCCTTGGAAGCTCATTGAAGGCATGTTCAGTAGTTGAAAGATTAAACTTCAGTGAGAAATCAACATAAAGTTTAGGGTCGAAGCCTTTTTCACCATAAATAGCAAGTGCAGTTTCTTGAACCCGTTCAAGAAATGTGATTAAGGGTATGGTAGGCATTACAGGACCTACGTTGTTGCATGGAGACAGAGCCTTTGATGAGGTCATGATTATTAATAAACAGAAAAGCAATAGAAAAACATGATCAAGATCTCGAGATTGAGAGTTTGTCATTCGTGAAGGTTAGTGATAGAGAAGGTTTGGTCAAAGAAATAGAAGCAAGAGCCATGGGGATGCTTTTGAATATCTAAATATATCAATGAAAATTTCACGAAAAGCCGGCAATTGCAATTGGAAATTTATTCTTTTGGCATTGTGCTGAATGAGAGAAGGGTTTTTTTGTTGAATGGGATTTTGGATTGTGATGTGATGGACTACTGATATGTGTTGTGTTCAGTTTCTTTCTCTGGTCACCAATGGAAGGAGGACTCCTGTGCTGTCAGTATCTTTATGCATTTGGCAGATAGCAGTAGGGTTTGTACTCTTTTTTTTTTTTCGAACAAAGTAGGGTCTGTACTTAGTGATCACTTCCATGGTTCTTGTTCTTACGCTGATTAACCTATACACTGACAGTTGTCACAGTTACAATAAAGGTCCAGCCTGGAGGCTAACGTTTTTTTGGAACAACAGAAGCAGGGATGAAATTATGATTTCACGTTACAACATCTATCATCATCCCTACCACTAAACTATAAAAAAGAAATTGTTTTTGGGTAAGGTTCTACTAAGTTTTCACAAATAATTTAAAAATTAAAAAATATATAATATATATTTTTCAAAAATTAATTTTTCAATAAATATTTTTTTTAATTTTAAAAATTATCATTATTTCATCAATTTTAAAAGTTATCATTATCAACTTTCTCTCTCTTTCTCTAGAATTCTTTTGTGATTTTTTTTGTGGATCATTTATATGCTTACGCAATAAAGAATTAGAATCATACATCAGTGTATATAAAGAATAATGTTTTGTGGATCATTTGTGATTCTTAATCAAATATTTAGAATTACACAATAAAGAAAATCAAGTAGGTGCACCCTATGCAGTGTTGTATTAGTGTGGTGTGTTACTAGTTCGAGTTGAAGCATACATTTCCCAAAATTCCATGTTGAGATAGTTTCATTTTAATTCCTTTTGGGTGGAGCAAGAATCATTATATATAATACAATGCTTTACTTAAAAAAAATTAAGAAATTTTGAAGGTCAAATGACAAAGGGAAGGCCAAAAATGAAAAAAAAAAAAAACGCTAATACCTAAACATGAAAATAAGGAAAGGTGAAGTTTGAAAGAAAACAATTCAGCCAAGTCAAAAGTGTTAATGACATGACTAGTGATATTTTCTCTAACTTTTTCATAGTAGGCTGAGTTAAGTAAAGTATAATTAAGTCAAATCGAGTCAAATTTCAGCTAATTTAAATTTAATTTATTTATAATAAAGTCAAATTCATTATCCTATTTGGTGGTTACGAATTGTTTATAGATTTAAATGAGCTTAAAAAAATTTAAAAAATACAAACTAAATTAAAACCATACATTAAAAAATTAAAAATAAATTATTTATTAAATAAATTACAATATATTTGATAAAAATTATAATTTAGTCTAATAATATATTTTTTAAAATATTTTTTATAATACGAATATATATATGTTAAATTATTAAACATTAAAATTATGATCTGGCTCACAAATTTTTATTCGAATTTGTTCACAAACTTTACAAGTCAAGCTTTGTATAGTTTGAACTCGACTCGTTTATTAAACAAACTTCAATATATGAACTCGAACGAGCTTTTATTGAGCTGAACATCGAACCGCTCGCACGGCTCAGTTCGGTTACACCCTTACTAAGGAGCAGAGAGAAATGATTCTTCTAAGCCCAATAACAAATCTCCACGCCTAGTTTAGTATTGAATTTTTTATCACATTTAAGGTTCTACAGAGCAAAAAAAAACTCTCTGCTTCCTTGAAGAGGACATCAATGATTCATTCTAGCCCAGTTACACGTTTAATAGTGAAACACAGCTCATAGTCATAGCGAACACAGTGGAAAAAGAAAACTCAAGCTAAGATTCCAGCTGTTGTCTTAGAAATTATCACCAACACAAAAACTTTAAAGAGACAATTTATTTATGTAGCTCTGCTATTACTTTACTCTATAATAACATAAATCAGAACTAAGCTGCACACTCTTTTATATACCATCAGGTTTCATACCATGGAAATTCTGCAGACATTAAGAAGGACTTTCAGTTGTAAGTGTAACTCTATATGTATATGTTATACAAGGTCAAAAATGACAGGTCTTGACCCTCGCCTTTTCTGGTCTAGATGGAGACAGGCTAAAGCTATCTCAGGTGAGGTAATTGTACTTCAGGTATATCTAGAATTTTTAAGGGGGATAAAGCATTGTAAAGGCTGCATGCAGACAACACTAACTGGATCTGTCTAAAAGGTCAGGTATATTTGTCTTTTAGGCAATAAATCCAGGATGCATAATATTGATTTGGGTAATACAGGAGACAATTACCCTGAAAACCTGGATGTTAAACCAGGGAAGCTGATGACTAAAAACCAGCTTCCTGGTTGACTGCAAAAAGCTTACTAGAGTCAGAGTGACTCGGGTCATTTGCCACTTACCACCAATTATTTACTGACTTCGAAATAAAACTGAAATATAACTCTAGTAACTGATACAAAAGATTCCCCATTCAAAAGAAGAAAAAAAAGGTCTTCATAAAAGAGAGAAACAAGTGCAAAAGGAGTTGTGGCAGAAAACGAAAGAAACACCTGTTCAGCACCATACCATGGAAACATCGACCTCCAACTCCAAGAGAAAGGAAGCTTCAACTTCCCCAGATAGGCAAACCGGAGCTCAACCACATAATAAGCGCTTGAAGGGGACTAGAGCAAGGCTGTACATAATTAGACGTTGCATCACCATGCTGATTTGCTGGAAGGAGCATAAAGATGATTGATGCTGGTACGTTGAACATTTATGGAACTGGAATCCTGCTCAACACTAGGTGCATGTACGTAGCACGTTTGTTAAGCTAGGAAACAGGTGTGCCTAAAAATGGGTTAAGGGACAAGGGAGAGAGGGGGAAGGGACGGGGGCCTATATAACAGGGAGTTGAAAAAAATGTGCATGGTGAAAGCATAGAGGCTGTAAAAAAAGGCAATGAAACACTCCAAGCAGGAAACGATGCTAGCATCATCAATCAACTCTTGTTTTTACTTTTCCTTGTAAAAAGTTTGTTTATTTCTCTGGAACTTATTTCTCTGTGCATTTTCCTAAGAATGCTGCATCAATATAACACCAACAGCGATCATCCCCACATGGTGCGGATACTAGTTTCCATAAACAAATAAAAAATGTGTATCTGGATGAGAAAGAAGAACAATGTTTAAAAAAAAAGAGAAAAAGAAGTTGTTCAGTCAACAAATACAAAGACAAAAGGGCTCAAGTGCAAACACTAAAATAGCAGCCTGACTGCCTAATGCATAAACAAAAATCTCTCTCTATAATCCCCTGCTCCCATCCGCTGTCAATTCAAAGCCAATGCAATTATTAGAAACAATTACTCCATTAGTGCAATAATTCAGGTCTCTGTAACAGATAACTGTCAGCTACATTATGTTGAACATGATGTAGGAGTTAAAATGTATTAGATGCAATCAATACATAGAAAAACTTCCCATAAATCTCATCAAACATAGGATAAGCATAAGTAAACAAACCTTCAGCAATAGAGTTCACAGCAGAATTTCAGACTCTAATCAAAATACAAGTTTTGATGACCTTTTCAAAACAAAGATTTCCGTAAATTTTTCCAAGGCGCCCAGCAAATAGTCCACTTGACCACTGTTACAGAGACTGAACTCTAAACTCTATACCTACCGGCTGCAGCTAATCTAAGAAGTAAGGACTACAATGCAACACCTGTTGCATCATCTTGTGACAACAAATGAACAAAACTACATTTGGCTCATGATCCTTTAAATTAATTTGTATATTTTGTTAGACAATGAATGGGTAAGCATTTAAGCACTCACCCACTATTATTCTACAACTCCTCCATGCTCTCTGCAACTACAATCGCCATAAAACCGTGAAAAACTGAACAGACAAACCCTTATGCGCACACACACACATTAACATGTGACAGATGATAAATGAATTTTGTGCATATTCATTTCAAACATCATCACATTACATCAGAAACAACATGACCCAACAGTTCCACAATGAAGCACAATTCAGCTGAAGTAATAAAGATGCAATCAAAATAAAGACCTAATTTGATACCTCAATTTCATTTCTTTTAAAACCAAATCATGAAAACAGATCATCAAAAAGAAAAAAAAATTTATTAAGCAATGAACACACACATCGTAAAGACTACCAGTGATAGTCAACATCGCAACAATCACATTATAACATATATGTATATTTATATAAAACCATAAAAAGATCCACAACGAGAGCACAAAGATTGAAGCTTTAGCGTTTGAGGGAGAGATATAAGAACAAAAGTATTGTATAAATAATCAAACAGGAAGATTTGAAACGTTGTCGCCGCCGCCCAGATGAGAGTTATTAGAGAGAGCGAGGGGTCGATCATTGGCTTCTTCTCCGTTATCATCGTCATCGGGATCAGTAGTAGTAACGTTGACGCAAGAGAAGCGTTCAAGGGACGAGAAGAAGGCGGAGATCACGGTGGCGCTAACCCAACTTGCAACGTTGTTTAAATTCTCCATTGATACGATGCTGTTGTTGGTGGTGGCTGTGATTTCATCCTTGTTTTCCATTGCGGTGATGCTTCTAGTGAAGCTAATTGATTGCACAAAAGGATACAAATATTAAAAAAAAGTTTGCAATTTGAGAATTTTTCTAAACCCTGATTTCTATGAAAGAAGTTAAAATGGGGATCTGACCGACGAACAGAGTCAAAAATATTCTTTTTGTGGGAATTTAATTATTATCTTTTTATTTATTCTAATTTTATATTTGAGACTTAAACCCATCTATACTTTATAAAATTTTAAAGGAAATACAAATATATTTTATTAACATACAAATTTAAATATTCATTATTGATTTTTTGGAATATTATTTTTTAATTTATTTGTAAATTAATTTATTTTTTCAAATTATATTCAAAACTAAACATTTATTTGTGAAAAATAAAAAAAATAAAAATTATATTTTTATCGTATCCTTACCGTTAAAAATAAAAAAAATCTAAAAAAAAGGTTATCTACAATGATAGGTTAGCCAGTAGATATCGATATCAAATAAACACCATTTAAAAAGAATGTTCATCATTTAAAAAAAAAGTTCACGTTATTTCAAATATTTTTAAAACTATTTTTTAAAAATAAAATAAAAGTAAAAATTTCATTCTTATTTTGAAAATTTTTCAAACAAAAAAAACTGAAATTATATCATCACTTTTAATATTTTAGATTTAATCACTGCTCATAGTCAACAATTCTATAAACCTCTCAAATTCAATTATTTCTTTCAATCTTTTGTATTTAACCATCACTTTCAATCTTAAGATTCAACTATCATCTAATTTATAGTTGAGATAAGTTTCTGAATTTTTATAAATTTACAATTAAGTTCGATTATTACCTTTTGATTTACTTTGTGATTCAAATTGATAGAAGAATTGAGATTTGTATTTGTTAATAAGCTTATTGGTGTCAAAAATTACAATATTTTTTACCTATTGCAATTATATACCAAAATTTAAAAGTTGGCAAAACTAACCCAATTTGATAATTTAGTTGCAATTATAGCACAATTGAGGTTTGGTCAAAATTGAAGTTGCCGTGAACAATATCACCTCTTCCTAAATGGGACCCACTACCATCTCATCTTATCCAGCTAACACTTCAAAACGGTGCATTTAATTTTCACCCCCTCCTATTATAACATTTTTTAACCCTAAATCAAAGAATGGCTCCGTCTCCTCCTCCTTCTTCTCCTCTTCTTTTCTAATTCTAATTTCCAAACACAAAACACAGAGAGAAAATTGGAAAAAAAAAAAATGAAAGGGTGTGAGTTATGTGGTAGTGGTGTAAGAATGTATTGTGAATCAGACCAAGCTAGTTTATGTTGGTCTTGTGATGAGAAGGTTCACTCCGCTAACTATCTTGTCATCAAGCATTCTAGAATTCTTCTCTGTCAAGTTTGTCAATCTCCTACACCATGGAAAGCTTCTAGTCCTAAGCTTTGACCCACTGTTTCTATTTGTGAATCTTGCTTTTCTTTGCACAATAATAAGCACAATCATGATAATCATGCACAATAATAACAACAATAGGGCAGAGATATTGATCATGATGATGATGATGAAGAGAGTTTTGGAGGAAATGATGAACTTGATTCCGATAATGATGGGGATGATGATTTTTCTGACCAAGATGATAATGATGATGAAAAAGAAGAAGAAGAGGAAGATGGTGATAATCAAGTTGTGCCATGGCCGGTAGTCGCACCTTCACCTCCTCCTCCTGTAGCAAGTTCTTCCAGCAGCGAAGAAGAAGAGGAGGAGATTTCTAGTAGGTTTTTAGGTAGTTCTGTTGTCTCGTTGAAGCGTGCGCAAGAAAATAGCTCTTGTATTGATTCTGATGTATGTATTTTTATATGCATTCGTAATTTTTCTTTAATTATTATTATACAGTAGATCTAAGAACTCGATTGTTAAAAATGTTGCAAATTGATCTGCATGATAAGATTGGATGTTCGTATACGCCAATGGGTTCGGGAAGATTAAGCTGTAAAGATGAATTGGAGTCATGTCGGCCATTGAAGCAATAAAGAAGGAGAGGAAGAGAATGGTGTGATTTAGGGTGGGGGTGAAAATTAAACTTAGGGTGGGGGTGAAAATTAAACGCAACGTTTTGAAGTCCTAGCTAGGTAAAATGAGGTGACAGTGGGTCCTACTTAGGAGGAGGTAATATAGTCCGCGCTAGCTTCAATTTTGACCAAATCTCAATTGTGCTGTAATTGCAATAAAATTGTTAAATTGGGTTAGTTTTGCCAACTTTTAAAATTTGGTATATAATTGCAATAGGTCGAAAATGTTGTGATTTTTGACACCAATATGCCTTGTTAATATAATATGCTCAACCAAAATTTTTTTACTTGACAGCTTGTGGTCAACCTACACTAGTTGACATGCATCATTTTGTGGTTAATCATGTACAGTTTTGTTGTTTATTACATTTTGATAATTGTAATTATATAACATATATATATTACTTTGTGGTCAACCACTACAAGAAATTTATAAAAATATATATTCTCGGGTTTTACTTTATATTTTACAGTGGACTATATCATTTTATGGTCTACAATAAGTCTATCATATATTATACATATTATGGTTTTATATGCAGATGCCTAATCAGTGGGATAATATTTTTGAAAAAGAGGATGTTATAAATATAAGTGATGATTTGGATTGGGGTAATGAAAGGTACAATGATCAATTTGATGGCTGTGAGACTAACTATGATTCTCCACAAATCAATTTGAGTAATGAAGAGGTTGATCTTACTCTTATGTCAAATAATTCTGACACATCATAAAAAAAAGTGTCTCCATTTATTGTTAAAAAAAAATTCCGTTAACAAAATTATTTTCCATTAAGTATGGATACAAGTTGTAAGTAATTTTTTTCAATTTAATTTAATAATTAATATTTAATATTTTAATCTAACGGTTAAAAAATTGAAAGTATATATATACCTTCAATGCACTACAGAAGCTCCCTTTATTTGTAATTTAAAGATGTTAATGCACAACATATAAAAATATATATTAGAAGGTGCTTTCTATCATTACTTAATTTTAAAAAAAATAAAATGTATTTAATCAATAACTACCATTAGATAATAAAAAATATGTTCATCTAATGTCAATCAAAATAAAGTAAAATCAAAGTTAAAAAAAAAAGTTATTGTAGAATCTCTCATATTAGAATTATATATCATTAACTTTTTAAAAAAAATAACATTAAAGTATTGAAAATATAATAATAAATTAAAATAAAACTAGATTATAATACTAAATAAAAATTATATTAAAATAATTCTCCATCATAATTAACTATGATGACTAATTTATTATTTAACTAAATTATTGAAACTTTTTTTTTATAAATTTATAAGAATTTTTTTTGTAAATTATAAAAATTAAAAATTAATATTATAATTTAATCTGATTTAATTTATTATAATATTTTTTGTATTTTAATATTAAAATTAAAAAATAAGAATATATGAATATATATATACACACATTAAAATATAAAAAAATTGATGTTTGAAGTATAATTTTAACGAAAACTAAAATAAAAATAAATTGAATTTAAAACTATAAAGGATAATAATGTATATTAATATAACATGTTATGGAATTTTCAAATATTAGAAAGCATAAATAAATGTGAATATTGAATATAATTTTTAAAATAAAATTATTTTAATTTTTTATTAAAAAAAATTTCTTCTTAAATAAAAAGGGTCAATTTATTAACGAACTAAAATCACTAATGGATAACTAAATTTGTATATAAAATATATTTATAAAGTATAAATAAATTTTGGTTTTAGATATAATGTTAAAATAAAATTACTGATTAAAAATATTTTAATTTCTTAAGATATGCAGAGTATGATGTTAGTCACTCTTTCAATTGGTTTAGGAAAGTAATTGAAAAGAAGCTTAATCAAGATCAAACTGGGAGTATGTTAACATTTTTTCGAGCCAATGTGAAGATAAAGCTGATTGAAGGATATATAGGCATTATTGTATATATTTTTTTTATATTCTAAATGCAAGAAGGATTTTTGTAAATGTTGCTATGGATGCTCAACAGGCAATATTTAATTGTACGTAATCTTATTTTTTCTGGGCAATCATAATAAGTGTAGTTTTCTCAAGATATCAACTTCGTGTTCAATGTGTGTGTCGGTTCTACTCTTCGTGTAGTATTTTTGTTTGTATGTATTATTAGCTTACATTATATGCGTACTAAGTACATATTGATATGTTTTTACATAATTTTTTCCATCATTATACGTATTGGGTTTGGTTTATTTATCTTGATTGTGAGCCATAATGGTTCTGGCATCAACAAATTATGTCTATGCAACGAATTCACAAATTTCTACAGATTATGATGTTAGTAACTATTCCGATTGGTTGAGGAAAGTGGTTTAAGAGAGTGAAAGGTGGAAAGAGATCAGAAGCTGTTTGTCAAATTTGAATCATAATTAATTCAATATAGTTGTTGTGTTGATAAATATTATAATAATATACCACCTATGAATAAATGTGAATTTTTGGACTTAAACAATAACATATTTTGACAACCATTGCAATTTCATTAGCATATGGATTCAGATATATGTAGTTGCTACCATTTCTATTTTGCTAACTTTCATATTTGATAAGATTTGGGGGCGCATGCTAATGTTTCAGCTCGGATGCATATCAACATTGCTTGGACTTTATTCAACTATTTTTGCACCACATATATCATTACAAGTAACAGGAAGAATTGTGATTGCTTTTGCTTCCAACTTTTGCGATAGGTCTTTCCCTCTACTATTTAATCTAATCCAATGTTGATGCGGAATATGTAAACAAAAGAATATTGAAAAGCACATTAAAATGAAAGCATTCGGCTGACAATTGCAAGCAACTATATACAAAGAATTTTAGTGTATCCCATTCTCTTCGGCTGAGTGAACCAACACCTTTAAAATTTCATAAAAATCTAACATCTTCTAACAAAAGTTTCCTTACTTTGTGCTTTAACCTACTTATATCGTCTGGAGCTACATTAAAATACGAGACACTGAAGTTGAGGAACTTTAAATCTTCTTCAAACAACACTTGTCTTTTTCTATCCCAAGCTTCTGTTTATCATAGCCATCATCAAACTCAACCCATTTCTCTTTTCCTTTTGGCCATCATTAAACTCAAGCCATTTCTCTTTCCCTTTTGGCTCAAAAGCAAAACAGTAAAGATCGTCGCACTTAAACCTTAAAAACACATTACCTTGTTCGTCATCTCCACGATCTGCTAATAGACTAATCTCAAAATACAAAAATTCCTTGGAACTACTATCAAAAAGACTTGGAAGGAGAGGGGTTGAAATTGCTGTGTTTCCACAATAAAGTATACTACCAATACTATGTTTTACTACTTTATCAATGAAAGAAATGTAATCTTCTGTAGAAGATTTTAACACATCAAAACAAGAGGCTCTAACTTTTCTTGTCCAATCACATCTACAAATCCCAGTGCAAATTATCACAAAATAAACATAATATATACTAAAACATTATTTCATAAACTTAAATAATTTTACAATGAAAAAAATTCATTACAACTAACATTTTTAATTAAATTTTAAAAATAGCATTAGATTATAACTCTAAAATTAAACATTAAACAGAACATGTATTGCTTACAATAATTTGATAAATCACTTATAGCTCCACTAATATTTTGAAAATATTAACCAAATCATTCGGTGGTGGTGGAGTCTATTTATATCTCCTTTCTTGTTTACATCATCAAACTGAGATAAGTATTCAACAAATTTTGATTATGTATGCTAACAAATCTCTTAGGAAATTCCAATTTTTTTTTTCTGTTTTTGCATAAAATAAACCTAATAATTTTAATTTTTATGCACCACGTGAAGTACATTTATCTTTAAGAGCACATTCATACCATTTTATACTACTTGCAAGTTTCATTGAAGCATTTATGCACTGAGTATTTCACCCCAACAATACTAGTAATAAAGGCCAATTTGGTTTGAACTTTTCGGCTAGAGCCAATTTGGCCAATTTTGACCTTTTTAGCTATTTAATCAAAATTTAAAATAATTTCATTAATAAAAATTATATTAAACATTCACATTTATTTATACTTTATAATATTTGAAAGTTTGATAACATATTATATTAATATACATCTTTAATCGTATATTTATATTTTTATAGTTTTAAATTTTAAATTTTCACTTTAATGTTTTCGTTAAAATTCAACTTTTTATATCAGTTTCGGTTTGCAATCGAATTGATTTGATTTTAATCATATCAAATTTAAGATTTGAATTGAGAGATTTCAAAATTTGCTTACATTCACTGTCTGTTTTACTTATTCTAATTTTCTCTTTTACATTGTCGTATTCCGCATGAGCACTGATTTAAAGTCCTCCGTAGACACTTTATAAGGTTGAATGAGGAGGATTTTCTCAATGACTTGCCGTGCAAAATACCACCAGAACTTAATATGCAAATGTTTTTAAAGATGAATTGGAGATCGATGAAACTCCTGAAGAAAAAAGAACTGCAAAGGGCAAAAACCGACATTGTTATTTTGATGTTACTTGATTTTGAGCTTGTTAAAGTTGAAGAAATAAGTTTTCTAGGCGCAATTCAAAAGATCCTAAAATAAAGATTACAGTTCTAAACAGGCAACAAATGACATAGTACAAATTATAAATTTTTTGGTTTTTCCATATTCATATTGTTGTCCAATGATGACATATTGACAGAGAGAGACGCATAACTGATGTTGGAGATGCATGGTTGTGAATCGTTAATTATTGCGCAAAATTCTTGCTTAGAGAAAAAGTTATAATTAGAAATAGTGAAGTAATAATTTGATAAAATTAAATATAATATATGAAAAATACGTATTTCTACTGAAAGTGTTATTATTTTATCTTTATTTTTTATTTTTCATATTTATTTTTTTATTTTTCGTGTAAATGTAAGTGGTAGTTAAGTACCAGATAAAGGTCAAATCGTGCATATTCGATACCAGTTAAATATAATATATGAAAAATGTATACATCTCTACGAAGAATGCTACTATTATTATTATTTTTAATAAATATTAGGTTGTAGTAAATTGGTACTGATGTATAACATGCCATACAAAAAACGCATGGCTAGTTTGCAATTGATAATTTTCAACTTAAGGGTTCAATTTATTTATTATTTGAGATATAATGCAACAACGAACAAAGCTCAACAAATTTAGAAGAATCAACTATAATCATAATGTTTTTTTTTTATTATTATTATAGTTCCTGGCTGGCTCGGATAGATGATCAATCTTCTATCAGAAGTTCAAAAACTCATCCAAGTTACTCCCAATTATAACTGGGACAAACTCAAAATTGCTTGCAGTGTAAGCACTTGTGCGTCATGTGTAATTTGTGGTAGCAATCAATCTATCATTATGTTTCTTCACTCTGCAGCAGGAATAGATTTGAATTCGACCAAAGGTATAATCAAGATGACTGGAGTATCTTCTTGTAATCCTGGAATGTCCCATGGAAAGGTGTCACCTTTCCTTCTGATACCACCCATAATTCCTCTACACTCCCGGATATCAAATGCTGATCGTGACTAACCTGCAAGCAAGAAATGCCGACAATTTGCTTAACCCAATTGCATGTTTTTATACTTAAGAGTTGCAGAATGATACACGTTCAACAAAATAGGCACAATACCATGAGAATCCCTCCTTGGAACAGCACAAGGCCTTGGATTAGTGCCTCCACCGCATCCAAATCCTACATTTAACATAAATCCTCGTGTCAGAAAGCAGTTGAAATAATTTTATTATGTTGATCTGTGAATGAGAGAGAATTTGATTCAAGGGCTATAGTCATATCTACACAAAAGAAAACACTGGAAAACATTCATCCTATGAGGTATAATGCAGAGCGGTGCTAAACAATCAACAATTTGCAAAATGTAACATTTAAGAGGCACATGTCATGACTCCATGAAATTCCCAGACTTTCTCCAAGTTTCCAATTTCCTCAATTAAAAAAGAATAATAGTTCATCAAACACAAATATATTATAGGCAAAGCTGATGCTCAAAATTTTTCCAATCAATAAAATATCATTTCCACAAAACTAAAAATAAAAACTAAAAAGCAATCATTCTCCTGCAAAAGGATGTGAAGGATAATAATGACTTACAAGATGATTGGATGGTTCATCAAGCAATATTATGTGTGGTTTCTTGAAGGTTATCTTTGCAAATGCCACCCTGCTTTTCTGACCACCTAATGCATTGAGCAATCACAGACATGTACAAATTAGAATAACTGAGAAATGAGAAAAGATTCATGTGCTGGTATGTAAAAGTCATGATTGGTGGTGACAGTGATAGCACATGCAAAGAACATAATCCATTTGTCTATTCATCATGGCAAGCCTTTTAATTCAGGTCACACCACCAGTGAATAAGCAAATCTTCCTGAATTCAGATTGGACCTCAGCTCAAGAAAATCAATTTAACCATCATTCTGCAGTATAATAAATGCAGCAAATGAGGAAGAAAAAATACCAGATAATGTATACATTGGTTGAAGTGCCAGATTTCCAGTTACACCAAAAGAACCCAAGTGAGCTCGAAGCTTTTGTTCAGGCACTCCCTGCATGAAGGAATCTCAAAGTAAATGGTTTGCAGTAATCAAGATACAGAGGTCCAAATATCTCAATATCTCTATCCACTATTTCATAATAGCTCAGAATAGTTAAATCACACTAGACCATGAATTGAAACAAAAAATTTGAAGAAGCAAATTCTCAGAGTGATTGGTCAAATTAAGAACTCACTGGGAAGCAGCGCATCATATATAAAAGGGGATTGGAAGATAAGTCAAGTCCATCAACATGGTGCTGACTAAACACAGCAATGCGAACCTGCAAATGAAACAACACGAGTTCCCATCAGGTTAAATATAGAAACAAACTAAAAGTTTGATACAGCTTTGTAACTTCCACAACACAAAATTAATATTGAAAATCTCCAATGTAACAAAATAGAGTAAACAGTTTGCTTTATGTTCTCAATTTTTCAGTTTTTCCCCTTGGAGAAAGAGAGACAAGGTTTACAATTAAGACATGAGCTAGAAGAACAAAACTCTTCTTAGATATATGACATATGTATTAAAATTAATTAAAATTAATTAAAATGTAGTATCAAATAAAATGAGTGATATGAAATGAGCAAGATACCTTCGCTGAACGAAAGACAGTGCCAGAGATTGGTTGAAGTTCACCTGCTATTAGTTTGAGTATTGTTGATTTGCCAATACCATTTGCCCCAACCACTGGATAATGAGGAAATTCAGCAAATCAGAATATTTTTCCAATTAGTCTAGCATACATCAACACATTAGTTCCTCCAATTTTTAAGCAATTGGAGACATTTCTATTGATTGGCATAAACCATTATAGCAACCATAAATGAATAATTTACAGGAGAACAACAGAAATTTCCAGATAGGCAGGTATGCTCACTTGCAATTCGGCTGTCCAGATCTATACCAAAATTCAAGTTCTTAAATAATATGGGGCCCCCAGGATAACCAAATGACGCATCACTGCACTCACATTCAATGAATGTTGACATCAATGAGCAAACTTTGGATCACAGTGTAACATACTACTTGCAAAAAAATAAATAAATTCTAATTCTGATATATGAGCTGCAGCAGACCAAACCTGAAACTTATGATTGGGGGGCCTGGTCTATCATCTGGAGTTGGAAACTCGAATTTGTAACTGTGCACCAAAAGGAAAAAGAAAAATGATTTCTAAATGTTTGGAGAAAATAGGAGAAATTACAAACAAATTCATCTGAAATGAGTCAACAAGAGTCATAGAGGAGAACAGTGCATACTCTGGGTCATTAATAATCGCATCTACATGACCCATCCGGTCCAGTGCCTGAAGCCAAGAGGAGAAATGAGCATAGGTGTATTAAGCAAAACAAGTAGTGCAAGTTTTAAAATCTTGATTTTATGATCGCCCATTTCAATGGTTAATAAGTACCTTGATCCTTGACTGGACAAGAGACGCCCTCTTTGCATTATAACGAAATTTGTCGATAAAAGCCTGCATGAAGAAATAATGTCATTTGCATGTGAAAAGACAAGATTATAATTCAGATAGATAGACATAATTACACACTGGAAGCCAATTTTATGCTCTGAATATACATAGCAAAGTCAACAGCACCACAAGTAAATATGGGAAAAAAAGAGCTAATGAAGGTTAAAAAGGCAACTGTAGAACAGTGAACAAGCAACTAGTTGCATACTATGGCACCATGAATCTGCAACTTCCAAATGAATCAAATTGCCATATTGTTAGGACCTACTAACTGAAATAATGACAAGGTCTAATACAAAGACAGGTGTTATTGAATGGCTAAGAAAATGGAAGGCCCACCTACAGCTACGGGGTTCATAACCAAAACTAGAAAAAGAAGAAAACATTTGTAAAGCCCCAAGTTAAAATAATTAATGAAAAATGTATTTCACAGATATAAAAATTTTATTGGCATGTGTTCAACAACAATTGTTGCCAAACTCATGTTTGATTCCTCAAAAATATAGAAAAGGGGCATTCAGAGAGAAACCATGGACACCATCAAAACAATAAATGACATATTGCAACATCATTGCATTTAGCATGAGCAACTTTCAGACCTGCATATGTGCTCTTGATCGCTCATTTGCCTCCAATGCTTTCTGTTGATTCTTAATTTGCTCCTCACGAGTCCTCTCAAATGTATCATAATCACCCTTGTAAGCGTTCAACTTTTGCCCATGCAAATGGAGAATATCTGTGACCACCTGAGAAACAACCAAATTTACAAAGCAACAAAATAGACATAATCTCATTACAATGTAAAATAATTTTTGCTATTCAGTAAGCAGAATGCGAATGTTACCGTGTTCAAGAATTCTCTAGCATGAGAAACAACTATAAATGTTTTTGGCCATTTCACCAGGTAGGATTCCAGCCATAAGACAGCATGAAGATCAAGATGGTTCTGCAAAAAAGATTACAAAATCGCAAACAAGTCATACCAAAGGAAACACATATCTTGAATAGAACAAATATATTTTGCTGTATCACACACCGTAGGTTCATCAAGAAGCAACATATCAGGCTCTATAAACAGTGCTCGAGCAAGAGCTATTCTCATTCGCCATCCTCCAGAAAAAGTTTTAGTTGCCTTCTTCTGCATTTCTGGAGTGAAACTCAGGCCCTGGATATGTTGAAGGAATCATAAGGATAGAAGTCAAAGAGGAAAAGTTTCAATGGTAATATAGAACTAACCTGATCCCTATTCTACCAAATCAATACAGAGTTTGAACTTTGTCGGCTACTTTTTATTTGGTGATCTCTGAGGTCACTTCTAGCTACTTCAAAGTTCAGACATAAACTTCATCTTGCTCTAATTTCTATTGTCATCTGTCCAAAGTCTTCTTCAGTCCTACTATTTGTACTATTTTCTACAGCTTTTTTTTTTTTTTGAATATTCTGTTCCAGGTCTAAGTAGAATGGGTTCTATTAGTGCCACAAATGCATACGAACTTACTGCAAGAATGGAAGCAGCGCGTGCTTCTGCAGAATATGCATCAATAAGCTCAAGCCTTTTGTATATTTCCTCAAGCCTTTGTGACATAGCATCTTTATCAATTGCCCCATTCTGATCCCCTTTGGCATTTCCATTTTCTCCCTCAAATTCCATGTCTCTCTTCAGGAAAATCATCAATAGTGAGAATTCAAGGACTGGCCAATCAACTGCAATAAATTCTTTATTTTAATAGGTACAAACTCACTTGTTGTGCAAGTAGATGAGCTTCTTCTGCCAAAAGCTGGGTTCTCTCAATATCAGTATTTAGAACACATTGCAAGGCTGATGTATCATCACCAACCACTTCTTGTTCAACATGTAAGATTTGGCAGTTTGAAGGAATACCATCAATGGCATGCATAGCCATGTGCCTAAGGAAAGTTGTTTTCCCAGTACCATTTCGCCCAACAAGACCTACAAGCAAAATGCAACAAAAAATATGTGATGACCAACTAGATAACAACTAAGAAGAATTTCAATGAAATATCCCTCTGATTTTCTCTCATTTCTCATTTAATTAATTTTGCATTTTTGGCATCAGAAAAACATATCTGATATGAAAAATGAGAGAAAACTAACCATAATGCCTTCCAAAAGAAAGTGTGACTGAACCATCTACAATGAGATCACGACCACCCACAGAGACATTAAAGTTCTCCATATGAATATCCTTGACAGTTGGTCCACTGCCGCTGTCATGATTCACACATACAACAGGCATTCCAGCTCTAACTGCTTCCATTTCTGCTAGATGCATTTGATATTGTGCCTGTTTAATTATAAAGAATTACAGCAGGAAAAAACTGTGTACATGTATAACAAAGAGAACTTGAAGGATCAAATAACATAAAGGAAGCAAGGGACAATGACCTAATTTGATGCACCATCAACGAAATTTAACATTTATCAAAATTACCAAAGAATGAGATTAAAACACTGCTAAATCATCATCAAGTACTAAAAACATACTAGAATAAAAATGGCATATTATCAATTGTCATTGATTCACTCACTACCAAAGCTAGTAAGAAATGAAATTTTTACCTCTCTTTGTCGCTCGTCCTTCCTCTTCCTCCTCTCTAGCTTTGCACGGTCACGCTCAGTCAGCAGAGGACCATCTATCACCTCAGGCTTCTTCTTCGGAGCCTCCTCATCCATTCCTTCATTCATTCTAAAGGGTGTTGTAAGGCTCCGCACTGCTGGTTTTGGTTTTACTAACCCATGCTTTCCAAACCTTTCACACAACTTGCTACAAACCTATCATAAAATTCCACAAATTATATCAATACTTCAGTCACCAGAATAAATTATCATCTGCATATTGACTTCTACATAAAATCAGCTGTTTTAATCCCAAATTTCAATAACTTTTCATTTTTCCACATTTTCTCGGCCAACAAAATAAGAAATGAGCAAAAGAACTCAGCTAAATCAGATAAACAGCAGCATCATTGCTAATAAGCCAACCAACACAAAGCACATGATTTAGATTCGCTAATCAAGTTCTGCCACTGATTTTCAATAGTCTTTATAAAGCTCAAAAATACAGAAATTAAATTCAAGCTTATTCTATTTTGTCGACTTTATCGTAGGCTTGTAGCAGATGAAATTCGCAGGTTAATAAAACATAAGCCAAAAACGAAACAAACGCAGAAGGCAAATGATAATAATAATAATTCAAGAAAGCTCAGTATGCACCAGACGGCACTCCTCGAAGTCGGAGACGCAACCGGCGCCGACGAGGAGTTCACCGATAGCATCAAAGGCACCTTCCCCTTCCTCACCAAAATCAAAATCCTCATCGGCGAGGACGTTGATTATGTAATCGACGATTGGCTGATCGACGTCCTGGACACGGCGGCCGAGCACCTCGTGCACCACTGAACTGGCCACTACAGTCATGGTAGCCGACACGAACAATTAAAATGGTAACAGCAAATATTTTTGTGGAGATGTGGAAAGAAAGCTTTCGCTCTGCGATTCGCGAACTTCAATAACGACGCCGTATTTGCCAAGATGGAGACAGTGTGTAAAGTGGGCCACGCAATTCTTCTTTTTGGGGGCTTCAGATCCATTGAGCCGTTTGATTAAGCTGCGAAGTGATTTTATTTTTATGGCCCGGCCCGTGGGTATAAGAGTATTTTCAGTAGGGTAAAGGTACAAAAACACCCTTAATGTATATGTCCAGGAATGGATTGGCCCTGAAATAATTTTTGGTCTCATTTTGACGCAGGAATTCAAAATTAAGTGTTTCCAGGCCCCTCATTTAACAGAGCCCAGGAAACTCATCTACTGCCGTTATGACATAATGACGTGGATGATATTAAGACCCACTAAAGCCTTGCATGGACATTGGAGGGAAGCTTTGCTGCCTTTAATACCCAATCAATGTTGTCTTTACCGCTCAATGAATGTGCATTTACCACCCATCTCTTCATACCACTTCAATAAAGAAAAAAAAAATCCACAGCTAACCTAATAAATCAACCAAAAATGAGGAAAAAAATAGAGAAAATGTCACTTTCTATACCCCATTCCAGCTGTAGATGTAAATGAAATCCTAAAAGGCTGAATATTTACAACAGAAACTAGCAAAACGAAGTGATTAAAGCCAAGATCGAGGGTGTTTTAGTATAGAGGTTGCGAAAGTACATCCATAGAGATAGGAAAGCAGAATAGTTTAAAAGGAAGGTAAGTGAAGTGGGGTTGCTTTTTGTTTGAAAGTGTAAAAATAGGATTTAGTAATCACTTTTTGCCGTTTTATGCATAATATTTTATCTGCTTGCATGTCATAAGTTTTGATAATAATAAACTATTATAGTGAAATTAATTGAGTCAAATAATGTGATTAGTTTATTTGAAAGCATGATCTATTGCTAATAGGTGTTATTTTTTTTAATGATTGTAGAATGACATCAGTTGTTGATTTGTTATTTAACTATGGTGGAAAATGGGAATATGATGGTAAGCAATTGGAATATATAAGTGGTGAGGTAGATGTTGTTTATGTATTTGATCCCGATTACCTTTGTTATATTGATATAAAACACAAATACCCAAAAAAGTTAGGATTTTCAAATGTTAAAAAGGTATTTGTAAGGGAACCGGGGAAAAGTCTTAAAAATATACTCTTTTTAGTACATGATGATGCTAGTATTAGGACAGTTTTACATCACATTAAAAAAAAATTGGTGGGTTAGTGAGATTGAATTCTATGCAAACTATGAAGCAAACACTCTTTTATTTGAGCCTGTGAAACTGACTATTGAGTATAATAACAATAAGTTTAATGAACAAAATGAGCCTTGTATTGTTGGTCAAAATAGTCAATCCCATGACATTCCTATAAAATAGAGTCAGTTTAATATAGAAAGTAATAATGTAGGTGCTATTGAGCATCAACTAGACAAAGTTGTTAGGGGCATTACATATGTGGGTCCAAAAGGGTATGTAAGTGAAGAGGGTGCTGAAGATGAATCAGATTCATCAGAGAGTGAATCTGAAAATGAAAGTGAGGAAGAAAGAGAGTTAGAAAAGACTGCCCCACCTCAAGAAAAAGTTAGATATGATCCAGTTGATGGTAATGGTTATTTCATCCTAGGAATGACCTATGCTAATGCAACTGAGGCTAGGGAAGCCATAGACAAATATGCTGTGTCATTTGGCTACAAGTTAAACCTAAATCCTAATGAGCCATTTAGAATAAGAGCTAGGTGCATGAATCAGGAGACCTGTCCTTTTAGGCTACTGATTTCAAAAGATGGGCAAAATATTGGATTGGTTGTGAAGACCTTACTTGACACACATGAATGCTTTACGCATTACTCCCTTCCTAGTTGCATTTTTACCTATTTAGTCAAATACTTTAAAGATAAAATATATAAAAACCCTCAGTATAAGGTAGTAGATATGAAACTTGATGCTCAAAAGATTTTAAAGGTCAATGTTAGCTTAGCAAAATGCAAGAGGCTAAAAGATCAATAATACAAAAGCTGGATGGAAGCTTTAGGGTGGAATTTGGGTATTTAGAGGCTTATGCAGCTACAATTAAAAGAATAAATCCAGGCAACAAGGCAGAAATAGAACTTTGTAAATATGCATTAAGAGAAGGGAAAAGGGTTTTTAGAAGGATGTTTGTATGCTTCGAGGCTTGCAGATTTGGATGGAAGGTAGGTTGTAGACCTTTCATTGGTCTAGATGGAACCTTTTTAAAAGGGGTTTACAAAGGGCAACTTGTGACACCTGTTAAGGATGCCAAGCATACATTGTATGCATGTGACTAACACATAACATAATTATTTATGTCAAATTTTTAACTCATAATTTTACATATGTAACACATATTACACAGCTTCAAGCAATTCACATATTTCTTTATATTATACATATACAATGCTCTAGCCTTAATACAAGATGTGAAAGTTTACTAAGCATAAGACACTCAAGAAAAACTGAGGACGACCTCCTGCTGACCCACCTGACACAATTCTAGTGCAATTGATGCAATTGTTTCTTCAAGACAGACTACAGTTCTTCTAATCCTGAAAAATAATGCAGAGGAGTGAGCTTGCAACTCAGTAAATAATAACATAATAT
>CATIWM010267356.1:0-12019 GCA_949671775.1 Mallotus repandus
TGAATAATTGATTAACAAGTTACATATGGTGATCAAGCATACATAACACAATTCAAACTCAATTAAAATTAAATCAACCATGAATTATAAAAGATAAAAATGTAGTTCATATATTCATTCATCATTATAGTTCTACATACAAAGCCTTAGCCAAAATACATCGTGCTCAATATCAAAGAATAACAAAGAAGTATTATAAACATCAAGTAACTAAAAATAAGAGAAAAAAAGGAGCAAAGATTGTATTGATAAAACCCTTGAATGCTCTCCAGGAAGTTACTTGATTGTAGCAAACTCTCTTGATGTTTTCTTCTTGTTACTTGGATATGTCTTTTTAACACTAAGCACTTCCAACTTTCTCAATAATAAAACTAATTAAAGTTACTAACTATATTTAATACTTAAACTAGAATGTTTTTCATGCCTCAAACAGAGTCATTCTTCATGTATTTAAAGGCCTTTTGGCTTCCCAATTTGTGCTCCTTTGAAATAGGTACAAATATGAATGGGTGTGATGAAGAGTTGTGAGGGACCGAGTCCACACCACTGTGTTGACTCAGGAGGAACTCGGCACACTTCTTCTTTGGGATGACTCGGCACCACCTTGTCGAGTCGACACTCTTAGCGGCTGTTACGACTCGGCACCACCCATGCCGAGTCAGCACTCTTTAATTGGCCTTTCTCAAACTCTTCTTTATTCCAAATTACTCAAATGTACTTCTATGAATGGACTAAGCTCAAGAAAACCTATAAGACACAAAATTGAAGTAAGAACAACAAAGATAAAGAAAATAGTGCAATGATTGAACAAACATAGATAAAATATAGAAAATATAAAACATAATGGCCCTAAATGGCTATGCTATTTTGCATTGTAACATATATGCTTTTTAATTTTAAATCAGTATAACTACTGTGTCTATTCATTTTTCATATAAAGAGACATTTCAACACGCCGTGCTGTTGAAGAATCGCGTCAGTTGAAAGGAGAGCTGTGTTGGTAACCGCACTGGTAATGAGTATTTATGGCAAGGGTGCATTGGTTGGTTTACCCTTAAGAGATGTCTTTTGAAGAGTTCTCCCTAAGGGCACCTGGTGTCCTTCTAGATTCTTCTTTTGCTTTATAAATAGCAAATTTGGTTACAGAGTGAAACCATTACTGCATCTTCTATTCACTTTGCTTCTTTCACTATCTTGTGTGCTCTGTTTGCCCATCTGCCTTTGTTACCATTTGTCGATAGAATTCTTTTAATTTTCAGGTGAATATTCTTCTATTTTCATTAACATTGCTTTTCTTCTTCTTCTTCTTCTTGCTTTGTGATGGCTCCACAAGAACAAGTGAAGTCAGATATATTGGAGTCCAGAGTAGATAAGAGTATGCCAGAGTGGTATAGGCAAAGATATAGTATTCCAAATGACTTCTTGTTGCACACTATTGAGATAGGTTTTAGGGCTCATAAGCCTTTTATAGATATCATAAGGATGGTGGTGTATGCGGACTAGTTAGAAGGTGGTCTATGATTTCCTATGGATCCGTTTGTAAAGGCTTTTTTGAATAAGTTTAATATCGCTCTTGGGCAACTCTATCCCAAAAGCCATAGGATCTTAATAGGATCTTAGTAGGGTACATATAGCTTGTACACAGAGAGAATAGAGAACCAGACTTAGAGATTTTTTGGTTCATGTATAGTTTGAATAAGAAAAAGGGGGAACTGGCCTTCTCATTGTCAGCTACTCCAAATAACAGCATTTTTGTCAAGCTTCTGGATTTACAGAAGTCCTAGAGGCACAGACTTTTTGTAGTTGAAGATCCTTCAGATTTTATTAATATTCGACGTATGTGGGTCTACGAATGCCACAAAGTGAGGCGCCTTCCCAGTCTACCCGAGGAGGATAAACAATTGGTGCGTCAGTTGCATGAAGAAAGTATAACTAAGGGCACATCTATCAAGAATTTCTCTTATCAATACATTCGATGAGTCTATTCTTGAGATAGGACTGTAGCTGGTAAATTCTAAGCTTCTGAAGGTATATTCTAACTTCATTGTTTCATTTTATTTTGTAGATGGCTGATTAT
Organism: Mallotus repandus; assembly: GCA_949671775.1. Taxonomy (NCBI): domain Eukaryota; kingdom Viridiplantae; phylum Streptophyta; class Magnoliopsida; order Malpighiales; family Euphorbiaceae; genus Mallotus; species Mallotus repandus. The sequence goes on from CATIWM010267356.1 coordinate 2,078, forward strand.
TTTGCTTTTATGGACGGAATGAACATTGCAAATGACGAGGAATCAGAGTCACTTGGGCTAGATCTGGATGTCATAGACTTGACCCAAGACAAAGGTGATCTTGAGGTTCATTTTAATCCACCTTCAACGACTGCTGAAGATCTAACAACGCCTCCAGTCTAGGAGGTGGCTACCGAAACTGCCAAAGTTCTAAGAAAACGTACTTGGGAGCCAGATCTGGCTTAAGAGGAGCTAATAGAGGGGAGCGGGTTATTCATCAAACATCCTCGGATCCCTAGATGTCCAAACTTGAGGAAATTTATCCTCTAAAGGATGAATCCTCCGAGCATTCAAAATGCTCAAGTTTAGGATCAATATACTGAGTCATTACGTCTGCCAAAGGATATACTGCTGTGGATGGACCTGGACAAGGATGAACTTCCCAATGCTCTGATTTCATAAACACTAAAGGTACCTATTTTGAACCTTTAGATTTGCATTTGCTTTTAAGTTTTCTGAGACTTGACATTTTTCTTTCCAGCTGGCATAAGGGTTGTTGCTGTGGAAGGACAACCAATACTTTTTAAAGAGTGAAAACAGTTTGAAGGAATAAAAAAATTGTTCCATTGAGCTGGAATATGAGAAAAAAACTTGACGTAACAAGGTGTGCTCTGGAGATTGCAGAGATAGAGAAGGTTAAGGGGAAGTCTGAAGTTGAGTCTTGCCATAAAAAGATCCAAGCACTCAAGCATACTTAGGCCCAGTTGACAAAAAGAATTGAAACGCAGGATGCCGACTTGGAGGCTTTGAAGAAAAAGTTGGCTGAAGAGAAGGATGCCCAGAAGGCAGAGTTGAATTATTACCGAGAAATGGTAAGCGAATTTCTCAAAGCCTACAAGTCTAAGTTTATGAGGGTACTGCTTGCTCAATACGGTTATCTGGACTTCTTTGAGCTAGAGAAATTAACATCAAATGATCTGGCTAGGTTGACTTTTGAGGTAGAAGCTGCGAAGAAGTCTACTCCTAAGCTTCGAAAGGACCTAAAGGCTTCGGGAAAGAAAGTTACTGTTGCTAAAGGAGCCACTTCCGAGCAACCGACTGAGCCTGAAGTTGCTAGAGAGAAGTCATTTGCTGCCATTGAGATAGCTCAAACAACTAAAAATTAATCTGCTGAGAACCCAAGTCTAGTGTCTGTTGATGTTGAGTTGCCTCTGGAATCTGGGCCTAATGTAAATATTGAATAGTTTCCTTCTTTTCTATTTTTTTTACACAGACTTTAAGAATTAATAAAAACAGTACTTTTATTGCTTTAGATTATATTTCTCTTTTACTAAGTACAATCTCTTATTAATAATATTTGAGCATACTATCTAGGTTTCAATATCTTAGCAATTCTTTACCATGTAAATCTCGTATCTTGTATGTACCCTTAGTAGTTTTTTCTGTAATATGATAAGGGCCTTCCCAATTAAGTCTAAGTTTGCTTGTTCCAAAACTACCTTTGCCAATGTCTGCTCTTCTCAACACCAAGTCTTTGACTTTGAACTGTTTTGGTCGAACATGTTTATTGTGGTATCCAGCGGCTCTTAGTTTTTGAGCTCCTGAGATAATGGATGCTCGTTCTCTTCTTTCTTCAAGTAGGTGTAGGCATATCCGAGCATTAATGTTGTTAATCTCTAGGTCTAATTCTCCTATTACTCTATAGCTTGATAATTCGATCACTACAGGGTTCGCAGCATCCATTCCATAGGTTAGTCTGAAAGGTGTTTCTCTAGTTGAACTCCTGGGTGTTGTTCTGTACACCCAAATAATGTTATTGAGCTCTTTAACCCAATTTTCTTTCTTTTTGTCCAGCCTTTTCTTCAATCCTCGCATAATGATTCTACTGGTAACTTCCTTCTGCCCATTCATATGTGGATGACCTACTGAGGTGAACTTGAGCTTGATGCCCAAGTCTGAAAAAAATGTCTTAAATTTATCATTATCAAACTACTTTCCATTATTTGTGATCATAGTGTGTGGTATCCCAAATCTATAGATGATTTCCTTCCCAAAGAAGTGTTGTATCCGAGCCTCTGTAATGGTTAAAACTACCTTGACCTCTACCCACTTGGTGAAATGGTCAATGGCTATGAACAAGAACTTCTTTTGAGATGTTGAGACTGGAAAGGGTCCTAAAATTTCCATCCCCCAAACAGCAAAGGGCCACGGGCTTCCAATGGGATGCTAGGTGTTGGATGGTTTATGATTCAGCCTAGTAAACTGTTAATATTTGGGACACTTTTGGACAAACTTTAGCGTATCTTGGGACATAATTGACCAATAATATCCTTGTAGCAATGCTTTTCTGACTAGCGAGCTTTGAGCTTTATGAGCTTCACATATTACTTCGTGGATTTCTCTGAGCATATAATTGCCTTCTTCTAGGGTACACATTTCGACCATAGGTGGGACAAAGATCTTCTGTAGGGTTCCCCTTTATACATGGAGTAATGTGCAGCTTTGAGTCTCAACCTCCGAGCTTAAGTTTGTCTTGAGGTAAGGTGCCATGATCCAGGTATTTAATGATTGGCTTCATCCACTCCGCCACCTCCTGGGTATTCATAACTTATGTTTCCTCGATGCTTGGCCTAGTTAGTTCCTTAGTTAGCTTAAGCTCATTGAAGATTTAGCCAGCTTTTGATGCTGATTTTGCTAACAGATCTGCTTATGTGTTCTCGCTTATGGGGATCTACAGTATTTCCTATTGTCCCCCTTCTTGCTCAAGCTTTTTTAGGAGTTGTCTTGCTTTCTCTACGTATTTCACCATGCTTTATTCTTTAACTTGGTATGTCCCTTTAACTTGGTTGACCACTAATTGAGAGTCAGAGTAGACTTTGAGATGCTCGACCCTCACCTCAATGGCTAACTTAAGTCCTGTAATCAATACTTCATACTAAGCTACGTTATTTATGGCATTGTATTTATTCTAGACTACACATTTCATTCTGACCTTGCTTGGCCCAATGAGAATAATCCCAGCTCCAGATCCTTGAGCCCTAGATGCTTCGTCAATAAATAGCTTCCACTCCGGATAAGGTATAGAAATTGGTTCTTCTACTGTCATCTCCTACACAAAGTCTACCAGCGCCTGAGCTCTTTTCTGGTGGCAAGGGTCATAATTAATATCAAACTCACCTAACTGAACAGACCATTGGACCAATCTTCCTGAACTTTTAGGCCTTTGAAGGATTTTCTACATAAGGAAGTAGGTTGTGACTACGATTAAGTGAGCTTGAAAGTATTGTCTAAGCTTCTTAGATGTATGGATGACCATCATAGCGAGTTTGTCTAATTTGGGATATTGGACTTCCGAGCCTCTCAGGATCTTGTTGACATAGTAAATTGGGCTTTGCTAGCTTCCTTCTTCTCGAACTAATACTATGGTAATGGATTCGTGTCCAATGAAGAGATACAAGTATAAAACTTCATTTGGAATTAGTCTGTTGAGCAATAGAGCTAATGATAGAAACTTTTTTATTTCTTCAAATGTTGCCTGGCATTCATCATTCCATTCAAATCATTTGGAGTTTTTCAGAGCTTGGAATAGGGGTAAATACTTCTTGGCCAAGCATGAGAAGAACCTCCCAAGAGTTGTTATTCTGCCATTAAGCTTTTAGAGTTCATTGAGTGTCTTAAGAGCTTTCATGTTTAGAATAGCGTCCATCTTCTCTAGATTTGCCTCTATTCCTCTGTGTGAAATCATGAAGCCCAAGAACTTCCTAGCTTTTACTCTAAAGACACATTTATCTGGGTTGAGCTTGATCCAGTATTGATCGAGAATATCAAAAATTTGCTTAAGATCCTTGACATGTTGTTCTGCATGCTAGTTTTTGATAATAATGTCATCTATATATACTTTCACATTCTGCCTAATTTGATCTTGAAATACATGATTCATCAGCCTCTGATATGTTACTATGGCATTTTTCAATCCAAAAGGCATGACTTTGTAATAGTAAAGTCCCTCATATGTAATGAAGGATGTTTTCTCCTAGTCTTCCTCATTCATTGGAATCTGGTGGTACCCTTGAGTAGCATCAATAAAACTATACAAACTATGGCAAGCTGTTGAATCTACTAACTGATCAATTGTTGGCAAAGGATAGCTATCTTTGGGGCATGCCTTATTCAGGTCTATATAGTCGACACACATTCTATACTTCCCATTAGCTTTCTTGACCAGTACCACATTAGCTACCCACTCTAGATGTTTAACTTCTCTAATAAATCCAGCATCTAATAGCATCTTGGTCTCCTCAGTGATTACCTTCTGTCTCTCATAGGCAAACTTCTTTTTTTCTAAACCATGGGTTTAACTCCCGAGTTAATGTCTAGGCTATGAGATGCGATCCGAGGATATACTCCCATAATTTTGGATGCTTGCGAGGCAAAGCTATTTGAATGCTTGTTCAAAACTTCACTAATTTCTTTGTTGATGTTCTCTTCAAGTTCACCACCAAGTCTGACTATCTTACCTTCAGCTATCTGTAGAGTCTAGACTTGGTTAACAGGTTCTGAATTAGCTCCTTACTTTTCTATTTCTAAAGCTTCCAAAGGGAACGCTTCCATTTACGGCTTTACTGCCATTTGATAGCATTGTTTAGCTATGGATTGATCTTCATGTATAGTTATTATTCAGTCTTCTAAAGGGATTTTTATAGTTAGCCGCTTGATGCTCATGGTAGCATCAATCTCATACAGAATCAGCCTTTCGATGATCTCGTTGTAGGTTAGTAGGAGATCTACTACATTGAATAAAGATCTGACAACTTTTATATCTCTGATGTCCTAGTTTTTAAATTCTACTTTTAGTTCCACCACTCCCATTGGCTAAGTTATTCCTCCACAAAAGCTAATGATGGAATTTTTAATTATTTTTAAATCAATGATTGAACCTCCCATGGTCTTATAGGCATTCCATGAAAGTGCATTGATAGCAATACCCTCATCTATCAGAAGTCTTTTTACCAGATAATTCTGGATGTACGCACTTATGACCAGTGTGTCATTATGGGGATGTTGGACATGCTCCCCATCATCAGATCCAAATGTAATGGTCGGCCTTCATCTCGATACTTAGTATTCTTTCCTCCACGACCTTTTTAATTTCTTCTCGATAGGTATATCACCTCTAACAATCATGTTGATAACTCCGGCTACTTCATTACGAGCTTTCTTTTCGTGAGGGAAATCTTCAACTTGTTCGCTCGGATCTCGATTTCTTATAAATCTCCCTAGCTTCCCATTTTTAATTAATTGTTTGATCAACCACATGAGGTCTTGACTTGCATCTGTTTAATGCCTGAAGCCTCAATGATATTGACAGTACTTATCTGTGTCTTGTGCTCCTCTCCTTGAGGGGGTCAACTTCCTGGCGGGAGTTATGCCCACTCTGTTTTCTCTAATCCATATGAGAATTTTTTATCTAGAGGTATTTAAGGGTGTAAATCCCTTAGTTGCTCTTTTGAATCCTTCTATTAGGTTTCTGAAATTATTTCGAGGAGCTAGATATCTTATTTAATCAGTTCTTTCATTCTTTTTGAAACATGGCTTCTCATCATCCTTACACAATCTTTCATCATCATCCATCTTGATTAGTTTGGTAGCCATAGGCATAACCTCCAAGAAGGTACATGGCTCTTTTGTCAGGATCTTGTTTTTGAGTTTTCCCAATCGAGTTCCATTCTTTAGTGCTTTGATAGCCACTTCACCACTTAAGTTCTCGATTTGCATAGCCACCTTATTGAATATATGCAAGTAGCTTCTTAATGATTCATTGATTTCTTGCATGCATGTCTAGAGATCATTTATGCTTTTGGCAGGAGGAATGCTAGTGATAAACCGCGTTCTGAACTTCTTGACCAACTCTTCAAAAGACGAAATAGAGTTCTTGGGAAGCTGGTGAAACAACCTCTGAGCAATTTTGGTAAGCATGCTAGGGAAGACTCGGCATAAAATCTCGTCGTTAACATTCTAGAGCATCATTTTTGTTCTGAACGATGATACGTGGTTGACTAGATCTCCGGTACCATCGTACTATTCCAACTGAGGCAGTTTGAACTTGGATGGGATCTCTGTCTTATTAATTCTGCTCACAAAAGGCGTTGTTCCTTCTAGGACGCATTCATCTTCCTTCTTTGGCCCTGTTTGAGCTTCTGCATCACTTGTTCAACTTTCTGGGCTATCTGGGAGTCATCTAACACTAGGTGACTTGTACTAGACTCATTTTTAGGATCTTTTCGGGCTTCTTTGTCCCGTCCATGAGCACTCTAGGTAGCTACAGGTGGCAAGTTCACATTATTCTCTATATTATCTGCTCCGAGATTGTTATTTTGGATAAGGGCATTCAATTGTTGTTGTATGAAAGCTGTCTGAGCTTGGATGCTCTGGATCATTGCCCCTCTATTCACTAGAGGCAAGTTGAATGTCTAGGTTATTATATTTATGTCTGGTGTGTTTATGATGGGGGTTCCTGAAATACTTGGGAAGGGCATGGAAGCAATGGGTCTACTAGGATGATGCAGAGGAGCATAATAGGGAAAGCTCATGCTTGGAGTTGCCCAGCCCTAGGTGACTCCGGATGATAAGTGTGTATTAAAAGCGATTTGGAACGACAGCCCTACATGATGAATGAGAGTTAATGGATCAATAGGTAAGATAGGAGTTGACAGGTTAATAAGAGGGACTAGGGCTTATGGGTTGGTAAGAGTGTCTGAGGTTAATCCTGAGGGATTGAGCTAAGTATCTATGGTTGGTGGGCTAGACATCATGGTATGATCTTTACTTTTAGCTTGGTAGATAATAATGGCTTTAACTCAAGAGGTTCCTATAGATGGCGCCACTTGATAACTTGATTTCGGAACCTCCAAGTCCTGCGATCAAGCAACCAATAAAGACGCAGGGTGAGATGTGGGGTTTCCCCATAAATCCTCTAATGCTTAAGTCAGAGAGAGTAAAAAGAGAATTTAGAGAGATAAAGAGAGAGCAATAAGCTAAAGAAATAGAATGAATAGTTGAGGGAGAAGTAAAGAGTATTTATAGAGAGTGTAATGCTCAAACCTAAGAGGAATATGATTCCTCTTCCATGTAAGACTTATTCTTATATAGGAGGTTTTCCTTCCTGATCCGAGAGTCTTCCTGATAAGGAACCCCTTTTCCTACTTGACTTGGACATCCTTGTTTTGTGAGTAACCTTTTATTTAGAAAAATAAAGTATCAATTAAATAGGAATTTACCTGAGGGGTATAGGTTTTTTTTGTCTGATCCACCTCTAGAAGCACCTTTGACAAAAATTTAGGGCCACAAGATGTCTGAAACAAACTTCAAATTAATTGTATATATTGGTACTAAAATTTAAACAACATTTATATTTAAGACATCTTATATTAAATATAGTGAAGAATGCTAGAGATCTATATTTGAAATCATACCTCTTGATATACTAACTCATAATGAAATCAAAACAATATCAAAAGGAGATGTATTAAATGACAGTAGATGGAAACATACCTCTTGATATACTAATTACATTCATAAAATTGCTAGCTGAATTGTATGAATTTGTTGAAGTATAACTATAATCTAAGTTATATTAGTTTTTATAGCAATCAAACTTAAAAATTTTGTGTTGTGAGTCTGTGCGAACATATTTATACCAAAATTTTGATAAGTTAATTCTATGGGCACTAAATATGGTATTGGCGACCATAAAATAATCCTACATATGCTTTTATTATATTTTTTATACAATAATATTTTATTATTATTTCTTATGGGTTCAAAACCAAATATGATATATTGGCTCTCTAAGCATGATTTCTTGTTTGGATTAGGAGATTTTTGGAACAATATGTCGGCTATTCTGATGGATTTACTAGCAGATGATCTGGCCTTATATCATTAAGTTTAATATAGTTTTTTCTATTTTTTCTCAAGCAACCTAGTCCTTTTTGGTTTCTTTGTTTTGTGTTTTCTTTGTTTCTTTGTTTTCTTTGGCTTAGCTCCCTTCTTATTGTGATTGTTGTCATATAATCCCTTTTGCCCTGCTTATTTAGGTGTGGTTGTATGTTTTCTTTGTTGTTTCTCTGGTTTCTACTAGAGTGTTTGTTTCTTAATGAAGCTCATTTTTCTCAAAAAACAAAAAACAAATATGATATCATGTCTATAGAATAAGAAATTTATCTACATGTATTTTATTTTTCTTATATAATAATATGTTATTGTGCATATATAAACAATTGGCCAAATACCTTCTTTCGCATATGAACTTTACCATATTGGTCTATTTTGCACCTCAACTTATTTTTTTCCTATTTTACGTATGAAATTCTATTTAGGACCTACTTCACACATCAAAACCAGAGTCGAGAGTGTGTAACGGATGCGATTTGACGTGTAATAAAATTGTCCACATGGAGGACTTATGTCAAAAAAGTGAACAAAATTTTTGACTTTTATTAGCAAAGTAAAAAAGAGGAAATAGGTAATTGAATTAATTTCCCCCTCAAAAAATAATTGAATTAATTTAGAAAACCTAAAATCCATCCCTAAATATAAATCCCTAAAAGCATAACATCTAAATCCCTAATTGAATTAAATCCCTAAAATTTCTCTCAACTCAAATGACTGAAACTAGCTGTAGAGAAAGCAGCATAAGAATCTTATGAAAAGTGCATTTTCACCAAGAATCGTCTTGTCAAAAACCTGTTCGCAGCTGGAAGATTGAGAAAAGATCGACCTTTTGAAAAGAGGATCTAAGCTTATCTGGCTTGTTGTTGCTGCTGAATCACATCTTGAAAAGAATATTCAGGTATGTTTTAAGACATGGTTATTGAGTTATTTACATTGGCAATGTGTTTGGTTTTTTGGTTATTTAAGAGCACAATAAAGGTCTTATGACAGAAGCTAGTTGTTGGCTTTTGGTTTTATGTAGTAAACTAATTACTAATTACAAACACCTGAAAACACAACTCAACCTTCCCTAATAATGCTCATTATGATTTTCATTCAAAACTTTCTTCTAACTATCAATACCAACATAATCACAATTAACACAAACATGAACTTTCTTTGTATCTTCTCGACTATCAATGCCCTATCTCTTTCCACTTCAATTTCTCTTGTTCTTTTTAGCAAACCCAGAACTACATGCCTTGATTGATCTGGAACAGGAGGGTCCAACCATAAGAAGTAATTGCATGCTCCAAATGACTGCAAATTTTTTACCAAAGAACCCCAAACACATTTCTTCAAATTTCCCCAATATAAACATAACCCTAATTACCCAAATAGAATCTACCAATAACTAAATGAAGTACACTTACCCCATTGTTCCTACACCCAAAAAATCACCGGCCAGGATTAATACTGGTCCAAGACGTTTTTGTGGCTGCCACTTCACCACAGTTGCAGAGTGGAGCAACCAAATGTGCCTCCTTCATTAAACACAATTTTTTAGCAAAATTGACAAATAAAAGAAGAAGATGAAGAAGGTTTTAGAAACCAAAGAATTTATAAGAAAACTTGTGATGTCTAGTAGAAAGATTTAAAAGAAGTGATTGTTGCTTTTCAAAGCGTGGGGAAGATGGGTATAGTTAATTTAGGGAAGATGTTGACAGTAAATGCCACCAACAAGCCACGTCAATCTACAAAGCCATTCAAACGCGCCTTCCCAAGCTTGATCTCTAGTGCTTGTCCACGCTGGCTGCTCAAATGTTTAATAAGTTCAAAAAATTTTGACTTATGTGTGAAGTAGGTTCTAAATAAAAGTTCATACGTGAAATAAGAAAAAAATAAAGTTGATGTGTGTATTACACCAATATAGTAAAGTTCATACGTGAAAGAAGGCATTTGGCGTAAATAATTTATAATTATATGTTTCCAAGTCTGTACAAAACTATCTATCTATCTATCTATCTATAT
>CATIWM010267391.1:0-24914 GCA_949671775.1 Mallotus repandus
AATGAGAAACGTGAGCTGCAAAACGATGGATATTTTTCAAAATAAGGGATACTGTCCTCATGAAGAGGAAGATAATAATAGTATTATTTAAGTTACCATCTTTCTAATTATTTTGCAGCCACTTCCTATAGCGAGCCGTTATATATATATATCTTTTCCAATATAACAATTGGGTACAATACTTCTGACCATTTAATTATCGTAGCATGTACACATCTCTTATTTAATGAAAAAATTCTTTCTCAATATGAATGCTATTAATTAATGAATTAATTTATAGGTGGAAGAGAACATTAAGCATGGCTGAAGCTCTCTGCCAGGTTCAACCTAAACTCGCAGCTGAATTAAACTCGAAATCCAAAAGAAGAGGAAAAGTCGTCAATTCACATGCACTGCTCCAAGGAAATAAGAGGACAGATGATACGCCCCACTTGAACGTTCCTAATAAACGTTCAAAATTGGGATCAATGCCCATTAATTTTCCCACCTCAAAGGAATTGGCTATGGCGGATGAGGAGTATCTAATGAAGCACTGCAATCTTGGGCACAGAGCCAAAACCATTGTTGGACTCGTTACATCCATCGAAAGTGGCAAACTGAAGCTTGATGAATTTGATCATCAGCCATCCCATGAAGAAATAAGCATGCAGCTTTTCAAGGTCAAGGGCATTGGTCCTTTTACATCCGCCAACGTACTTATGTGCCTTGGATTTTATCATCAAATTCCAATGGATAGTGAAACTGTTCGGCTTGTACGAAAGGTAAGTTTGTCATTTATGTCTTATACCTACCATCATTTCTAGTGGTATGCATGCATGCGGCAAGCGCATTCCGGACTAAAAAAATGTGAAAATCACTATTAAACTATAATATAATAAGGGTAACATTTTTTTAATTAAAAGAAACGGATTAAAGTAAAAATATGCATACATTTAAGGGGACTTTACTTTTATATAAAATTTTTAAAGTAAATTTCTGTAATAAAAAATTTTGGGAGGCCCCTCTCCATCAATGTAGTTCTTCCCATGTGTACATATGAAGGTAAGTTAGAGCATTTTTATTCTATAACATTTTGGAGGTGTAATTGATTATTTTGTATTGTAAGGTACATGGTAGGGAAATTTGCACCAGCAAGACTATCAAAAATGATGTTAAAGAAATTTATGATAAATATGAACCATTCCAGAGCTTGGCATACTGGTATGTGGATTTTACTATATATTTACATTTATATTACTGAAGGAAATTTTCAATTTTCTGAACTTAAAATTTCCTTGCTGTACTTGATGATGATCAATACATGCAGGCTTGAGCTTGTAGATGACTATGAGAGCAAAGTTGGGAAGCTGAGTGAGCTGCCTTACGCTAGTTATCACATGGTTAATGGAAGCATTGATCAAATGGAAATGTCTCAAAATAAATAAAATTATCCATATATCTTTCTGGTTTTCAATTATATAATATTGCTTTTTTAATTACTTAATTGATTTAATTAGTTGGTGTTTTAATTGTAAGTACTAAATATAAATCGGGTGATATAAAAGGGATACAATCTATCTATAAATTTTGACTAGATTAGGGTATTTATAACATTTTACATTAAAATATAAGGATATTAATGTATTTTTTTAGAATTTTTGACCCTTAAGATAAGTTAAAATTTCAAATTTGAATCTCTATATTAAATATAAAAATTTAGAATCTTAATACCTTAATTGCAACAAACTTTTTAAATAAGCTAATACTTCTTTCTCTTATTTACAGCTCTCATATTTATTTACTTATATATCCTTATTACCTTTATATTTGTAAAATTAATTAAGGGTAAATTTGGTATTCCCATTTAATTTCTTTATGATAATATAATGTTGAAGTAGCTACAAGTAGGGGTGTACAATGGGTTGTTTCAACTAATCAAAGTGACAGATTTTTTTAGTTTTCATAAATCAAAATGAAAACTGAACCAAATCAAAGGGGATATTCGATTTTCAGTTAACTGAATTATTAATTTTTTAAAAAAAAAGAAATTTTGAAGGTTAAAATCTAGGACCTCATAAATCAAAATAGATGTATTTTTTTATAATATTTAAATATTATATATAAAAATTAAAAATTTCAGTTACTTCAGTTTTTACCAAATTTTTTGATTTTTAAAAATTCAAACCGAACTGAATTAAAATTGTTGGTTTTCAGTTTCAGTTCGGTCATGCACATCCCTAACTACAAGTCCTTCTAATATAGAAAAATACACGTGTAAACCATTTATGGATATAAAACATTTAATTTTATTCACTTGAATATTCTCATGATATTACATATAAATAAAAATATTTGAACAATAATTTATATTTAACATGAATGTGTGTGCATATATATATATATATTATTTTTATTTTGTAAAATGAAAATCCAACTATGCCAAACTGAATTAGTTGATTTTATATTTGTTTTTGTTCCCCATATGTAAAATGATTTAGATATATTATTGATCATTATTTAGTATAATACAAGAATTACTAAAATATGCGTCTTTGCTATTAGAGATATATGGAAGGGCACTTACGCATTTGATGAAAATCTTATATTACTAATTAACTGCAACATATTTAATGATTTATCTAAATATTATATTTTAGTACTAATATAATTATTGATCAAATTAAATTTATTAGTTAGACTAGTACTAATTTCATTATTACTTAAATTAAATTTACTGATAATAACTAATAATTAACATGTCCAATTAACTCCAATCTAAATACCTATTAAATAAAATAAAATTATAAATTTTCATCAATTTATTTTACGTTCACTTTTTTTACAATTAATATAATTAAAATCTCTTTTACATAACTTTAAAAAATCATAGTTGCTCAAATAAAAACATTAAGAAAATGAATAACTTTTATTTTTAAAGTGAAACCTATAGAATAAGGAGTTCGTTCAAATTATAATTTAATTTTTAATCATAAGGTATTAATAGAAATAAGTGTAAGTGGTGGAAAAAAAGTTATTTTTAAAATTTTAAAGTTAAAATAAATTTAAAAATACAAAAAATAAAATAGATGGTTTAAAGTGTTTATTTTTATAAAATAGATGAGGTTAAATATTTTTTGATATAAGAGACTTGTAGAAAAGTTGATCAAAAGGACTAAAATGTTGATAGAATAAAAACTGAGGGAATATAAAGTTTCGATTTTTAAATAAGACAGAAAAATGTGAATTATGATAAATCTCTGAGGATAAAAGTAATTTGCTCTTTGTTCAATTAGTCCTAAAATTGAATTGATCAACTTTAATAATTTAATTAAAGTTATAATTAAATTGATTAGTTAGTATTAAGAATTGATCTATGCAATTAGTTTTAATTTGAATAGTGCACATATTAAATTAATTACTTAATATTAGTTAGATTTAAGTATAAATCAAACTACATTTTAATTAAGTATTTTTGTTTAAAATATTATTTAACAAAAATCTATAAAAAATCATATAAAAATAATATATATGCATAAAAAATAAAATAAAATAAACAAATTTTAACCAAAATTGTCAATGCAATTTTAGATGTCATTGTTCAACTCAAGGCATGCAGATTGAGCCTTGGCTTTCATATCAAACACTTTTTCATCAAAGTGTTTCTTTGATTTTGTCTTAAAACATGAACATCGTTCTGATCAGTGGGACGTTGCATTTCTTCGTGGCATGTTTTTTTTTTTAAAACAAAAAGAGAAAAACTTTATTGAGTTGAATCAATTGGTAGTACATCAATAAGAAAAGTAGGAGGGTTGAAAAACCACTCAGAGGGGCCAGCCAAAGAATTAGCTGCCTGTTGTCATGGGGTCAGAGTTTTGGCGCAGGGACGATCCCCGTGCGGCACCTTAGGCCTCCCGCATGTCCAAGGTTAAGCCTTAATCCATCTCCGATGCTCACTGGTTTTGCCCTCCCATGGGCTCATCAGGGGAGCGGGGACAGCTCCCGACCAGTGCGGTGCCTGGATGTCACGCCCATCCGAAGAATAGACGACCACCTATGACACGTACTCACACCCTTACGCCGCCCCACATCCCACGTTAAGTCCAACCAGCAAGCATCTCGCGCAATCCTGCGTGTCACGACTAACGGTCCGTGACAATAAGCCCACATGTAATGTGGGTGATATAATATGTGTCTACATATATTTTAAGAAGAAAATATTTTAATTTTTTTAAAAATAAATTAATAAATACAATCAGAAAAGAAATAAGATCTTATGTTACAACTTAAAAGAAACAATTGAAAATTATTATTTAATTACTTACTATGTTACAACTTGAAAGAAACAATTTAAAATTATTAATTAATCACTTATTCTTCCTTAATATGAACAGACCAATTCTGAAATATTTCATGCAACAATGTGAATTCCAATGGTGTAAAAAAAATGAACAAAAACTATAAAACAAAAATCAATTCAATCAAACTAATTTTTTTTCTTTTAATTATTGTTGAAGATAGATAGTAACCATTAAGGGTGGAAATGGAACTAAAAGTGTGAGAGGCCATAATTATATTATAATAGAATAAGGATAAATTTTGATAGAAATAGGAGAATTAAGGTAAATATATATATATTTGGGGGCAAATATCCAATTTATATAAAAATCTTATAGTAACTTTTTAGAATAACTATTCTAAAATAAACAAACTTTTTAGAATAACAATTTTGTATCCCCCTCACCATTAATGTAGTTGCGTTTGTAATAACTATACATTTCCAAGTTACCAACAACAATAAGATTCGCCGTAACCAGTAAAGACCAACAACAATAAGATTCGCCATAACCAGTAAAGATTATATCAGTAGAATAATTAAGGAAAACAATTATAATTATCCTCAACTATAAATTAATTTATTAAATTATTTTATTTTTTAAATTGTATTAATTTATAAAGTCAACTTTTCGACTTATTTCTATTTTATCTAACTTACATTTGACATGTAGAGTTGCTGATGTGGAATGCTAATGTGGCAAATGACATGTAATTCATAATTTTTTTTTTAAAAAAGGCATATAATTCATACAAGCAAATCTTTGTTATTTTTATAAATTTTAAGATATTATGTGCACTAGTAAAAGTAATTTTTTATGCTAATCCATGACATATGCTATTTTTATTATTATAATTTAGCTTCTTATAATTTTATTATTGAACAATAATTTTTTTGTAATTGATTTAAGAGGTTTTTTTTAGACATGAAACCAAATTGGATATGCATAAAATTTTAAAGGTAAATAATAAATGAATTTATAGTTTTAATTGATTAAAATTATTTAATTATTTATTTTAAATATATATTATTTATAATTTATAATTGCGTAAATATATGAATTAAATTATACATAAATTGTCAATGAAATATTATTTCTTTAGTAATTTTACGCTGGGATAAATTTAATAAAATTTTCTTTTCTTTGTATTATTAAATTTGTCAACTTTTCGACTTGTTTCTATTTTATCCAACTTGTATTTGGTATGTGGAGTTGCTGATGTGGAAGGCTGATATGGAAGGCTGATATGGCAAATAAGTTGCTGACGTGGCAAATGACATATAATTCATAATTTTTTTTGAAAAAAAACATGTAATTCATAATTCATATAAGTAAATCTTGGTTATTTTTATAAATTTTAAGGGTTTATTTTTATAAAGTTTAAGGTATTATGAGCACTGATAAAAGTAATTTTTCATACTAATCCATGACATATTTTACTTTTATTATTATAATTTAGCTTTTTATAATTTTATTATTATAATTTTTCTTGTAATTGATTTTAGAGGTTTTTTTTTAGGCATGAAACCAAATTGGGTATGCATAAAATTTTAAAGACAAATAATAAATGAATTTATAGTTTTGATAAATTCAAATTATTTAATTATTTATTTTAAAATATTATTTCTTTAGTAATTTTACGCATAAACAAATTTAAGAAAATTTTCTTTTTTCTTTGTATTATTTATGTATAATAATACAAAGAAAAAATTTTATTAAATAATTAAATAATTTTAATCAATTAAAACTATAAATTAATTTATTATTTACCTTTAAAATCACACCTGTATAGAAAAAATCTCTTAAATTACATAAATAATACAAAAAAATTTTTTTTATTAAATAATTAAATAATTTTAATCAACTAAAACTATAAATTAATTTATTATTTATCTTTAAAATCATGCCTATATAGAAAAAACCTTTTAAATCAATTACGAAAAAATTATTGTTCAATAATAAAATTATAAAAAGTAAAAAGTATAATACATAATCAACCCCCTGAATTTGTTAATTTTTTTTTATTTAAACCACTTAACTTGCCAATTCGCTATTTTTAAACCTCTCACCGCATTGTTTGTAAATTGAAGAAGCGCGTGTTACTTAAGTACACTGATACTGTGCCACGTATGATGACACGTATAAAAATAATAATAAAAAAGAACAAAACTAGTGAGAGAGAAAATAAAGATATTCTCTCCCCAACTCCAAAATTTCCCTCGGTTGCCACCATTAACTTCACCCTCACCGCCGTCCATTATTAAGTCTGTCATCATTATAGTCTTCTTGTATTTCTTTTTCTTCTTCTTCCATCACTGTCATCAGATCAAGGAGCCAAACAAATTAACAAACCATACCCATCAGATCATCTCTTAGTTTGTTTCTCTGCAACCAAACAAAGGTATTATTTTTTATTTTTCTTAATTATCATATTTTCTTAGGTTTGATTTGATTTTAGGAATGAATGCATGCATTTTATACCTGAAGAATGCACCGGCATCAAATTAATATTACTTTTGGGTTGGGTTTGATTTTGGGTATGAATACATGTTCTGTTTCTTGGTTTTTGACAACGGAATTGAAGTGCTTTTAAATTCGTATTATTCCCATAGAGGTTCGAGTTATTTTGAAGTGCTTCAAATGGAGCTTGTTGAAAAGCTCTAATATGGGGAATTGGACCCTCTAGCTCATTATTGGAGATATCCACAATTGTCAAGCTTAATAAAGAATCGAAACTTTTTAGAATAGAACCTGATAGCCAATTTCCAAAGGTGGGAGAGGATTAATGTTTCCAACCTTTGCAAATTTCTAAGCTGCTCTGGTATTTCTTATGTTAGCAAGTTGCAACTGAGATCAAGACTCTGTAAAGACGATATAGTTCCCAACTCTAAAGAATACTCTCTATGAACTAGTTCTTACTAAGATTTAAGAACAATAGCTTTGAACAATCCTCAAGAACAATATTTACATTGCTTTTACAAAAAGGATATCAATGTGAAGCTGCTTGATATTTTCATTACTTTTGGCTCTGAGCTTTCCAGGCTTAATCAAGGCCATCTCTTGCTTCAGTGTGTCCTTCATAACTTGGAGTCCAACACTTCAAAGCAATTTGTGTAGCCCATTCCCCCCTTGACAGCTAGAGGCAACACATTGGTTCAAAGAATCAAAGAATTCAGAAATGCCAATCCATTTTGGATAGTCTTCTAGAGTCGCTGAATCTGCCAAAGGTTAAAAGCTCTCATAAAGGAAAGGTATTGATGTGCGCAATGTATAGTGTTAAGGTGCAGACGATTTTTATATGTAGTGTCTTTGCTGCTGCCTTCTCAAATTCATCAAAGAATTTGGTGGCTTTGGATGTCCCTGATACACTAATTTGGGCACAAGCATATTTTGGACTACAGAATAACTTGAATGCAGAAATTAGAGAGAGATTTTCCCATGGAAAGTTTACGGTATTTATTAGTTATGTTACAAATTTTGGTAAAGCTTATTTTTTTGGTTTGTTCAAGTCAAACAAATTTTAAAGCTATTAATTAGCATGTTTTAATACATTATACAGAATTTGGCTTACATTCTTATTGCTTTGAATGTTAGTTGTGCCAAAAAAATTCATTACTTGTGCCCTTTTCCCACTGAATAATTGGAAATTTTCTGAGTTTTGTTGATCTAGCAAGCAAAGATATAATTTTTTGCTGGATTTTCAAGTTTGTTGGGTACTGGTACTGATAAAAGAGTTCTGGGTTTTTATTTTCTTTCTTTGACCAGCAACCATCAATAAAAACACTCAATTCAAGAAGGTATACCAATAAAATATCTTTGTTTCTGTTCGTTCTGCACATGATTCTGGCTTTTGGGTTAGTTAGTTTTCTTATGTTCAAGGGAATTTAAGCACTGTTAGTAGCATTAAATTCTGTTAAAAGAAGAGAGATGAGGATTTTGAAGTATTTTCTCCCCCAAGTTGAAGCAGCTGCTCTATTGGGCATTACTCTTGTTTGTGCATGGCAAAAGGCCGTTGGAGGAAGAACTACATTAAAAAGTGAAAGAAGAGAACAAAAAGAAGAAGAGTTTGTAGAGTTTTCCCTGTTCTAGTGCGCTCCTTCGCGTCTGAGTTCACATTCTTTGCCACATCTGCACGTGGGGGTTTAAAAATAGCGAATTAGGCAAGTTGAATGGTTTAAATGGAAAAAGTGTAAGTATAGTGGCCAAAATGACGAAAACTGACAAATTCAAGGAGCTGGTTATGTATTATGCCAAAGTAAAATTATAATAATAAAAGTAACATATGTCATGGATTAGTATGAAACATTACTTTTATTAGTGCACATAATATATTAAAATTTATAAAAATACCCTTACCCCTTAAAATTTATAAAAATAATCAAGATTTGCTTGTATGAATTATGAATTACATTTCTTTTTTTTTTAAATTATGAATTATATGTCATTTGTCATGTCAACTTTATTTGCCATATCATCAACTAATTTGCCACAACAACAACTCCACATGCTAAATACAAGTTGGATAAAATAGAAACAAGTTGAAAAGTTGACTATATAAATTGATACAATTTAACGAATGGGATAATTTAACAAATTGGTTTATAGTTGAGGATAATTAAGACCGTTTTTTCTTATATTATTTTAAGTTTTTACATATAATATTTGAATTATTTACATATAATAAACTATATATTAATAATAAATTTTTTTATAATATTGATATATTTAAATAATTTATTACTACAATTTAAGAATGATATATGGACTTATTTGCATACTATTTTTATATTTGGAACTAAAATGGTAATACTGAATTGTTTATGTACCAAAAAAATTTATATGGACTACACACAAATTCTAAATAGAATTTTGGTAACTAAAAAGATACAAATTAAAATTTTGTAGCCAAATTGTAATTAAATATAAAGTTTAGTTACCATCCATATAATTTATCTACCATAACTTTGATCCATGTTTCAAAATGGTACCAGATTTTTATTTTTTTTCTTTTCGATCTCTTAATTTCTATTTTTTTTAGATCCTAGTCCCTTAATAATTTCCAATCAAATTTAGCATACGTGACAGCCTGAATAAGTATATTTTTTGTATATTCGCCATGTAAGAATCCAATTAAGCAACTTAATCATCTTGTGGACTCCATAAAATAAAATTTGCTAAAATTTTATTTTATGGGGCCTACAAAATTTTTTTTTATGGGGCCAACAAGATGATTAGCTTGTTTAATGGGATGTTTACATGACGAATATACTAAAAACATATTTATTCCAGTTGTCACGTATGCTAAATTTGATCGGATATGTTTGAGGTATTTTAATCTGTAGCAAAAATAGAAATTAAGGTATTGAAAAGAAAAAAATAGAACTTTAGTAAATGAAAAGAAAAAAATTGAAAATCTGGTACCATTTTTAAATATGGGATAAAATTATGGTACCAACGGTGCAATAAACCCCATAAATTTCTTAGAGGAGGACTTTGACGTCTTACTACAATCTCCTTTACAGGCTTGGTTTTGGCTATAACTATAGTCAAACTATTTACAAAAAGAACCTAATTCTTTCTTGGACTTTTTCAACTCCCACTCTAAATGCTTTTGGAGTTTTAGGTCCTAACAGATCTTTAGGCCTTCTTTCTCGGTGGTGCTGATCAATTCACCGTAGGTGAGCTGATCATAAGGAATGATATGATTACCAAAAGCTTGTCTAATGGTATTTTTAACTCTTTCTCCTAAAAGGGTTAGAAGACCTGCTAGGAATTTCTCTTTCCAAAAAGGCTGGTTAGAGTCTTCCCTAAGCATTACCCTCGTTAGGAAGGTCGATCTACACCACTAGAAGTCACTAAGCTTTTTACACCTAAGGTTGGATAGAAGGTCGGCATTTTTATCTTCAAGATGGGAGGAATAACCTATGAAGTGTAATGCTATGGTCAGAATCAAGGTTGACACAACATCCTAAATGGTGTTTCCTAAGGGGTCTAAGATGTGTAGACCTTCTTCATCTTTTTGGATAACATACAGGATATTTGTTTGTTGTTGGGTTGTGAGATGATAATCCCACCATCCTTTCAGTTGTCTAGAGAATCCTGTAATAATGAGCTTAACTACAAACCTATCAGAGGATCCTGTTTGGGTTTTATAAGCATTAGATTGGTTTCTCAACAAAAAGAGGAGGGGGAACTTTATCTAGGACAACTTTATCTATCTTAATTTTTTCTTTATCTTTCTTTATTTGAACCATCTTTATCTATTTTGTAAAAATTCTTTGGTAAAAAAATATGGCAAAGAATTTTCATTTCCTTTAATAAATTCTATATCAAAATCAAAGATACTCAAAATAGCTTGCCATCTAGCAAAAATTTATTTTGAAGCAATATTTTGAACATTTTTTAAAGAATTTCTTTAGCAGATTTACAATCAATGTGAAGTAAAAACATTTGATTGAGTAAATCAGAACAAACTTTATCAACAATAATTTTCTGAAATTCAGAAATCTTTTCTTGCAAAACTTTAGACTTTAGCTGTTGTTCAATTCTTTGAAAATGAACATTTTTCTTTAAATCAAATAAATCATTCTCTTTACTTTTAATCAGAAGATTTATCTAATTTTTGTAAATAGAATGTGCTTTAACAAAATTAAGTTGCCTGGTTTTTGGCTTTTCTAAAAATGGAAAAGAAATAAAAACTTTATCATCTTTATAATCTATCGAGTTATTAGTAACCATATAGGGAGTTATTACCAGGAACGACCAAGGATCTAAGGGGTTACTGTTCAAGGTATGGAATGCAAATGATGATCACTGTGCTGGTCTCACGCTCCAGTCACAGGCTAGACACAGAGGTTACCAGACCAAGATGCAACAATAATTTCATAGAGTTTCTGATGTGCATGATTCTAATTTCTCAGGCAAGCACATAGCATATGTCCTGTTACTTAAGAGATGTAAAAAATAAAGAAAGCTTTAAAGAACATAAAATAAATGAGAAGATTAAAATATATATAGAAGAAGTTCTTACAATAAACTTTACTTTATTTATTCGAGTTAAAGGGAAATACAGAAGTTCATTATCTGAAAGAAAAGGGAGATTATAGAGAACTTTATATATGAGTCACAATTTTAAGCTAAGTTCTAAGCCTTACTCAGAGAGGAAAGATAAGCTTTTAAACTCTCTGTTATCTTTACAAGTGTTTTTGCCTAGAATTCTATTCTCCTAAAATTGTGTTATGCCTCTAGAAGGGGAAGAACGTCCTTTATAAAGAGAGCTGGAGGAGGACTATTGAAGCACAAGAGAGATTATTTAGGATATGAGAGGGTCCTGATGTCTCCGTGATTGGTGGGGATAAATAGCTATCCTCTATCTTTATTGTGGGAGAGTCTTGAATTTAGTGAGAGTACACCCACCAGGTCTTGAAAATGGAACCCAGGGCCCCAACCTTATGGGGTGATTGAGTGGAGTGGCACTTGTGCTGAAGTAGGAGGGAAATATTTAACATAAAAGTCAAATTTTCTTAATGTCTGCCCAAGTGTGTCCCAATTGTTTGGAGGAGGATGACCTAGAAAGTAAAAAAATTTTAATTAAAAGACTTTATTGGTTTCTCAGTAGAAAGAGGAGGGAAAACTTTATCTGGGACAACTTTATCAGTCTCAATTTTTTTTATCTTTCTTTTTTTGAACCATCTTTATCTGTTTTGTAAAAATTCTCTGGTAAAAAAATATGGCAAAGAATTTTCATTACCTTTAATAAATTTTATATCAAAATCAAAGATATTCAAAATAGCTTGCCATTTAGCAAAAATTTGTTTTGTTGTAATATTTTGAAAATCTTTTTGAAGAATTTCATTAGCAGATTTACAATCAATGCAAAGTTAAAACTTTTGATTGAGTAAATCAGATTGAAACTTTGTGATGTAGATAACAATGGATAAAATTTCTTTTTTGAGGGTAAAGTAGTTTTTCTGTGTATCATTCCAGTGTCCTGAAATGTACTGAACAACTACTTCCCGCCCATTTTAAATTTCCTTTAAAATATCACCATATCCTAGGTTACTAGCATCAGTCTCTACAACTTTAGGGAGACTGGGATCAGCTAGATGAAGACATGTGATTTCAACTATATGCTTCTTTATATGTTGGACAACTCTGGTATGTTCGTTTGTCCAGGGAACATGGTTTTTCTTTAACCTATCATGCAGAGGCTTAGTAATTCTATTGATATTAGGATAGAAGTCTAAAACATAATTTAGACTACCTAAGAACCTTTACAACTGGGTTTTATCAAGGAACTTGTTGGCAAATTCTAAGGATCTTTCTATGGGAACAAATGTTCCACGGCAGATATAGTGTCCTAAGAATCTGACTCTGGTTTAAAAAAGAGAGATTTTCTTAGCAGAGACAACAAGACCAGAAGCTTTAAGAACATAAAGAAAAGTCTTTAAATGCTTGTAATGTTATTCAATCAAGTTTGAAAAGATAAGCCCATCATCAATATAAACAATACAGAATTGGGAATAAGGATTGAAAATATCATTCATTATTCTTTGAAATTCTGATGGTGCATTTTTCAAACCGAATGGCATTACATTCCACTTGTACTGTTCAAAGGGGACTGTAAAAGTGATTTTGTAACGATGTTCTATATTAGCCAAAATCCTGAATTCATGTCAAATTTTGAAAATACAAATGCAAAATGAAGCTGTAAAAGATCTTTTTTGTTTGGAATAGGACACCTTATCCACTTTAGAGCTTTATTCAAAGGTTTGTAATTAATTACAAGCCTAGGTGTGCCTTTTTCTTGTTCTGAAGCTTTATTAACATAGAAAGCAGCACAGCTCCAAGGAGACCTGGATTTAGAGATTAATCCTTTGGACTCGAGGTCCTGGATTTCTTTCCTACAGTGCTATTCTAATTTAGCATTCACCTAAATTTGTCGAGCTTTAGTAGGAATATTGTTCTCATCAAATTCGGACTCATGAGGTAAATCAACAATGTATTGTTTCCTTTTCCAAAAGGCATTTGGTAAATCAGAACAGACTTTATCAATAATAATTTTTTGAAATTCACAAATCTTTTCTTGCAAAACTTTAGACTTTAGTTGTTGTTCAATTCTTTGAAAATGAACATTTTGCTTTAAATCAAATAAATCATTCACTTTACTTTTAATCAGAAGATTTATCTGATTTTTGTAAATAGAATGTGCTTTAACAAAATTAAGTTGCCTAGTTTTGGCTTTTCTAAAAATGGGAAAGAAATAAAAACTTTATCATCTTTATAATCTATTGAGTTATGAGTAACCATATAGGGAGTTATTAAATTAATAAAAGATGTCCCCAAGATTACTGAATAACTGATATCAGAAATAAGAAGAAAAGATGTCTTTAGTAAAAATCCGTTGTTTAAAATACTAACTTCTACCTTTCCATCTATATGCATTTTGGAACTATTTACAGAAGAGAGTTTTTCGCAGGTAGTTTTTTTAAAATGTTTTGGAACAATGCTTGTCTTTATACAACTTAAATCTGCTCCTATGTCAAACAGAGCAACAATATCAAACTGAAAATCTTTATTTAAAAATAAGGGAAACTTTAACAATGTATTTTCTAGAAGTGATCTGGCTCAAAGCACAAAGGAAATCATTGGGAACCTTTTCTACACTAGCTAAGGATTATGGTTCTAAACTCTTTATGTCATTACTATCACTGGATTCCTGAGCTAGTTTGGTGACAAGGAATTGAATTAGGTCAGAATCCTTTTCCGATTTTTCTTTAAGCTGCTTTATTTCAAACTTTATGGTCTTTATTTCAGACTGGAGAACCTGGATATCACTTAAGGGTTTCTTACCAAGCTTTTTCTTATTAAGGATAGCAGTAAGATCATACATATTGGCACTAGTGGAAGGCAACTCAATTTTTGGAGGTTCAGGCTCTTTTTCTAGAGACTGCCTAAGATGTTCTAGATATATTTTCTACATATCAAGATCATTAATATGCTAAATTACGTCTAGAATTAGGGTCTGTTCTTTAGTGAGCATGTTTATATGTATTTCTTAGAAGTGATCTAGCTCAAAGCACAAAGGAAATCATTGGGAACCTTTTCTATACTAGCTAAGGATTATGGTTCTAAACTATTAGTGTCATCACTATCACTGAATTCCTGAGCTAGTTTGGTGACAAGGAATTGAATTAGGTTAGAATCCTTTTGTTGTTTTTATTTAAGCTATTTTATTTTAGACTTTATGGTCTTTATTTCAGACTGGAGAACCTAGCTATCACCTAAGGGTTTATTACCAAGATTTTTCCTATTAAGGATAACAGTAAGATCATACATATTGGCACTAGTGGAAGGCAACTCAGTTTTTGGTGGTTCAGGCTCTTTTTCTAGCGACTGCCTAAGCTGTTCTAGATATCTTCTATGCACATTAAGATCATTAATAAGCTGAATTACGTCTAGAATTAGGTTCTATTCATTAGTGAGCATGTTTATATGCTTTCCTTTAGAACTAGACTCTGACTCAGGTTTGGAGGAGGAGGTGGTTGTTATCTCATCTATTTGAGGATAACCTATCCCTGAGGAAGTGGTTTCAGAATCAGAAGTTTCTATAAGCAAGGCTAAAAGCTTGGCTAAGGTTTCATCCTCTAAGTCGAGTTCTTGAAGTTTTTTGGAGACCTTACAGTATTTTGAAATATGTCCTTTTTTACCATATTTGTAACAAGTGACATCTTTCAGACTCTTTTTGGGTTTAGTGGTTTTGTCTTTACTGCTAGAGGATTTCCTATGGGGTTTCTTATAGTATGGTCTCCTCTCCTACAAGGAGCTTAAGCAACCTAAGAGGAGGATATTCATACTTTATATTTTGACCATTTGTTGTTTCCCAAACTGTTACCTTCTTTCTGATAGTA
The DNA here is from genome assembly GCA_949671775.1 of Mallotus repandus. NCBI lineage: Eukaryota > Viridiplantae > Streptophyta > Magnoliopsida > Malpighiales > Euphorbiaceae > Mallotus > Mallotus repandus. The sequence continues at coordinate 15,224 of CATIWM010267391.1, forward strand.
GCAGGATTTAAAAATTTAAAGGGATAAGAAATATTATTTTCTGATGCATATATTTCAAACCAATAAAAAAAATAATATGTTAACTTTATTTTCTTTCACGAAATCGTAAAACTAGTTTTGAATATCTTTTCTTTGATTAAGAAAATGTTCGAAAAACCAAGTTCTTTTTTCTTTATTATGAGATGTATAGAAATCTTTATACAAGGATACTTTATCAGGACTAAACTATTTTTCTATAACATTCAGCTCATGGGTTATATTTTCTGTTATGGCTAAAGCTATTGGGGAAGCTGGAGGTGAAGGAGACTTTATCAAAAACTGAGTTGCCTTCCACTAGTGCCAATATGTATGATCTTATTGCTATCCTTAACAGGAAAAAGCTTGGTAAGAAACAGAACCTGGATATCACCTAAGGGTTTCTTACTAAGCTTTTTCCTATTAAGGATAGCGGTAAGATCATACATATTGACACTAGTGGGAGGCAACTCAGTTTTTGATAAAGTCTTCTTCACCTCCAGCTTCCCCAATAGCTTTAGCCATAACAGAAAAATATAACCCACGAGCTAAATGTCATAGAAAAGGAGTTCACTCTTGATAAAGAATCCTTGCATAAATATTTCTATGCATCTCATAATAAAGAAAAAAGAAATTGGTTTTTTGAACATTTTCTTGATCAAAGAAAAGATATTCAAAATCAGTTTTATGATTTCGTGCTAGAAAATAAAGTTAATATATTATTTTTTTATTGGTTTGAAATATATGCATCTGAAAACAATATTTCTTATCCCTTTAAAGTTTTAAATCTTGTTACTATCAGAAAGAAGGTAACAGTTTGGGAAACACCAAATGGTCAAAATATAGAGTCCGAACATCCTCCTCTTAAGTTGCTTAAGCTCCTTGTAAGAGATGAGACCATAGACGCTTGCCCTTACAAGAAGCCTCAAGATAGTGATTCTCAAAACCTAAAGAATATAGTGGTCCAGAACAACTTTACCAATGCTCATCTCAATAGCATAGGTAAATAGCTCTCCAGGATAGAGGTTCGACCTTAACAAAACCCTATAGAACCCTCAGGATTAGCTGATAAAAAGTTAAAAAACTCAATGTTCAAACCTTACTAGATCTCTAGCAGTGCCCAACAGGAAATCAAGTCCAGCAGGTCAGATTTCTTAGAAGCGGTTAGAGAACAACTTAGTAGGTTAGGACCATCTTCTTCTAACCCTATAGTACCTGACACTTCACAGTCTATTAATTAGAATGTAAGTGTTCTTGATAAAGTTATAGATTCCCAGTCTAAAGATAGTGAACTTCAGGAATAGTCTCTAGAAATTGCCAAACTTCACTGGACCAACAGTCAGCCTTTTCGTTCAAGATATACTAAAGTCAAGTATCCAGAACTTGAGATAGGTGATCATCCTAGTATCCTTGTTGAGCCAAAGTTCAGTGTCAGTTCTGTTTATGAATGGAACATTGATGGGATGATAGAATATCAAATTCTGAATTCTCTTAAGCAAATGACAATGGCCTCCAATGCCTATAAAACCCAAACAGGAACCTCTGATAGGTCTGTAGTTGAGCTCATTATTGCATGATTCTCAAGACAACTGAAAGGATGGCGGGATTATCATCTCATAATCCAACAATAAATAGATATCCTGCATGCTATCCAAAAAGATGAAGAGGGTCTACCTATCTTAGACCCCTTAGGAAACACCATTCAGGATGTTATGGCAACCTTGATTCTGACCATAACATTACACTTCATAGGTGATTCCTCCCATCTTAAAGATAGAAATGCCGACCTTCTATCTAACCTTAGGTGTAAAAATCTTAGTGACTTTCGGTGGTATAGATCGACCTTCCTGACTAGGGTAATGCTTAGGGAGGACTCTAACCAGCCTTTTTGGAAAGAGAAATTCCTAGCAGGTCTTCCAACGCTTTTAGGAGAAAGAGTTAGAAATACCATTAGACAAGCTTTTGGTACTTATATCATTCCTTATGATAAGCTCACCTTCGGTGAATTAATCAGCACCAACTAGAAAGAAGGCCTAAAGATCTGTCAAGACCTAAAACTCCAAAAGCATTTAAAGTGGGAGTTGAAAAAGTCCAAGAAAGAACTAGGTTCTTTCTATAAATATTTTGACTATATTTATATCTAAAACCAAGCCTGTAAAGGAGATTGTAGTAAAAAGTCAAAGTCCTCTTTTAAGAAATTTTCTAAATCCAAGAAATTTCACAAGAAAAAGGATTCTGATGAACCTTACTATAAGAAACCCCATAGGAAATCCTCTAGCAGTAAAGACAAAACCTCTAAACCCAAAAGGAGTCTGAAAGATGTTACTTGTTACAAATGTTGAAAAAAATGACATATTTCAAAATACGGTAAGGTCTCCAAAAAACTTCAAGAACTCGACTTAAAGGATGAAACCTTAGCCAAGCTTTCAATCTTGATAGAAACTTCTGAGTCTGAAACCACTTCCTCAGGGATAGGTTATCCTCAAATAGATGAGATAGCAACCACCTCCTCCTCTAAACCTGAGTCAGAGTCTAGTTATGAAGGAAAGCATATAAACATGCTCACTAAAGAATAGACCCTAATTCTATATGTAATTTAGTATATCAATGATCCTGATGTGAAGAAAAGATATCTAGAACAGCTTAGGCAATCTCTAGAAAAAGAGCCTGAACTACTAAAAACTGAGTTGCCTTCCACTAGTGCTAATATGTATTATCTTACCACTATGCTTAATAGGAAAAAGCTTGGTAAGAAACTCTTAGGTGATTTTCAGGTTCTTTAGTCTGAAATAAAGACCATTAAGTATAAAATAAAGCAGCTTAAAGAAAAACAGCAAAAGTATTATGACCTAATTCAATTCCTTGTCACCAAACTATCTTAAGAATCCAGTGATAGTGATGACACTAAGAGTTTAGAACCATAATCCTTAGCTAGTATAGAAAAGGTTCCTAATGATTTCCTTTGTGCTTTGAGCTAGATCACTTCGAGGAAATACATTGTTAAAGTTTCCCTTATTTTTTTATAAAGATTTTCAGTTTGATATTGTTGCTCTATTTGACATAGGAGCAGATTTAAGTTGCATAAACACAAGCATTGTTCCAAAACGTTTTTAAGAAACTACCCGCAAAAAAATCTCTTCTGCAAATAGTTCCAAAATGCATATAGATGGAAAGGTAGAAGTTAGTATTTTAAACAACGGATTTTTACTAAAGACATCTTTTCTTCTTATTTCTGATATCAGTTATTCAGTAATCTTGGGGACACCTTTTATTAATTTAATAACTCCCTATATGGTTACTCATAACTCGATAGATTATAAAGATGATAAAGTTTTTATTTCTTTCCCATTTTTAGAAAAGCCAAAAACTAGGCAACTTAATTTTGTTAAAGCACATTCTATTTATAAAAATTAGATAAATCTTCTGATTAAAAGTAAAGAGAATGATTTATTTAATTTAAAGAAAAATGTTCATTTTCAAAGAATTGAACAGCAGCTAAAGTCTAAAGTTTTGCAAGAAAAGATTTCTGAATTTCAAAAAATTATTATTGATAAAGTCTGTTATGTTTTACCAAATGCTTTTTAGAAAAGAAAACAACACATTGTTGATTTACCTTATGAGTCCGGATTTGATGAGAAAAATATTCCTACTAAAGCTTGACCAATTCAGATGAATGCTGAATTAGAATAGCACTATAGGACAGAAATCCAGGACCTCGAGTCCAAAGGATTAATCTCTAAATCCAGGTCTCCCTGGAGCTGTGTAGCTTTTTATATTAATAAAGCTTCAGAACAGGAAAGAGGCACACTTAGGCTTGTAATTAATTACAAACCTTTGAATAAAGCTCTAAAGTGGATAAGGTATCTTATTCCAAACAAAAAAGATCTTTTACAAAAGCTTCATTCTGCATTTGTATTTTCAAAATTTGATATGAAATCAAGATTTTGGAAAATACAGATTGGTAAAGAACTTCATTACAAAACCGCTTTTACAGTCCCCTTTGGATAGTACGAGTGGAATGTAATGCCATCCGGTTTGAAAAATGCAACATCAGAATTTCAAAGAATAATGAATGATATTTTCAATCCTTATTCCTAATTATGTATTATTTATATTAATGATGTGCTTATCTTTTCAAACTCGATTGAACAACATTACAAGCATTTAAAGACTTTTCTTTATGTTCTTAAAGCTTCTGGTCTTGTTGTCTTTGCTAAGAAAATCTCCCTTTTTCAAACCAGAGTCAGATTCTTAGGACACTATATCTGCTGTGGAATAATTGTTCCCATAGAAAGATCCTTAGAATTTGCCAACAATTTCCCTCATAAAATCCTTGATAAAACCCAGCTACAAAGGTTCTTAGGTAGTCTAAATTATGTTTTATACTTTTGTCCTAATATCAATAGAATTGCTAAACCTATATATGATAGGTTAAAGAAAAACCTTGTTCCTTAGACAGACAAACATACTAGAGTTGTCCAACAAATAAAGAAGCATATAGTTGAAAACCCATGTCTTCATTTAGCTGATCCCAGCCACCCTAAAGTTGTAGAGACAAATACTAGTGACCTAGGATATGGTGGTATTTTAAAGCAAATTCAAAATGGGCAGGAAGAAGTTATTTAGTACACTTCAGGACATTGGATTGATACACAGAAAAACTACTCTACCATCAAAAAAGAAATTTTGTCCATTGTTCTCTACATCACAAAATTTCAATTTGATTTAGTCAATCAATAGTTTTTACTTTGCATTGATTGTAAATCTGCTAAAGAAATTCTTCCAAAAGATGTTCAAAATATTGCATCAAAATAAATTTTTGCTAGATGGCAAGCTATTTTGAGTATCTTTGATTTTGATATAGAATTTATTAAAGGAAATGAAAATTCTTTGCCAGATTTTCTGACCATAGAATTTTTAGAAAACATATAAAGATGGTTAAAAAAAGGAAAGATAAAAAAAATTGAGATAGATAAAGTTGTCCCAGATAAAGTTTCCCCTCCTCTTTCTGTTGAGAAACCAATAAAGTCTTGGTATGACATTGTCAGCCAAGAACAAAGAAAAGATGACTCCTCTAAAGCCCTTGAGATTCAACAATGGGTTGAATCTATATCTCGAACTCCAAATCTTCTTAAAGCAATCCAGGCTACTCTGAAGCCCCCAGCTTCTGAGCCTCCGAGTATCTTGGGACTCGCAAGTCCTCAAGTAAAGCTTCTCAACTTGTTTCTAAAACCGAGAAAGGTGAATCTTCTTTTTCTCAAAAAACCCTTTCCCACTGTGATTTAAATCTGTAGCTACACAAAGTAGTTCACATATTGTTTTATCACAAAGTAAAGTTGAAGCTTCAAAATTTCTTACAAAAACCACTTTTCAAAATATTTTAACAGTTGAAGATGGTTTTTATCATAAAGATCCTTTCTATACTCTGCAAAACCATTTTCCAAAAAATTGGTTTTATAAACCTTGGGATCTTTCAAAACCCTAAGAATTTTACCAAACTGTTTTGGAATTTACAGGTTCCGCAGAATTTAAACACTTCTACCATAAAGGCTTCCCTGACCCTTCTTACTCTACCTGCAAAATTCTTAAAGTCCTTCACCCTAACAAATAAGGCATGGTTTAATACCTTCCTTATCTAAAATAGTTACAGAACCCATTCTTGGTTATTCTTTATCAGTGATCATGCTAACATATTAAAATTCCCTGCATGGTTCACTAGATGGTGGAATAATTATGGGCCTATCATTGATATCCATAATGGTTTTTAACTCTTCGAAACCTATTATAAACCTTCTTCCCTTGAGAAAAAGTTTCCTCCTTTATGCATTTATTGTACCAAGTTCTTCATCCCTTTGGTTTTCCAATGGTACCTTGGCTATTCTCACAATAATGGCATTATAGTTCTCCAAAGAAAATTTCAAAGCCTACAATTGCAGGATGGCTAAAAAAGCATGGATATCTTAGAAGTTCTCCCTCCCAGTCTAACTTCCTTGCCCAAAAGTCCTATTCCAGTGCTTTTCTCGCAGCTGCAAAAACAAAAGAAGAATATTTCAACATAATGCAGCAATTAGTCCAGTCCAGGACCACTTCTTCTGCCACTTCAAACATGTTTGAAGACTCATAGCCCTTTATCGATTTGGGTAATGACAATGAAGATGACTGACTGCTTTGGAATTTTTCCTCCTATTAAGCCCACAGGCTTGTAAAGTTGTAAAGTTTAAAGTTCTGTAAAGCCCTGTAAATATTTATTTTCTGTTTTAGCCCAATGGGTTGAAAATCCTTTTGAACAGCCCATGCAAAAGTTAGGGTATTTATATAAAAAAAAGTATTTTAATAAATTTTTTTTACTTTCCAGGTCATCCTGCTCCAGACAATTGGGACACACTTGGGTAGCCATCAAGAAAATTTGACTTTTACGTTAAATATTCCCCTCCTGCTTCAGCATAAGTGCCACTCCACTCAATCACTCCATAAGGTTAGGGCCTCGGGTTCCATTTTCAAGACCTGGTGGGTATACTCTCACTAAAATCAAGACTCTCCCATAAAAAAGACAGAGGATAGTTGTTGATCCCCACCAATCATAGAGACATCAGGACCCTCTCATATCCTGAAGAATCTCTCTCGTGCTTCAACAGTCCTCCTCCAGCTCTCTTTATAAAAGACCCCTCTTCTCCTTCTGAAGGCAGAACACAATTTTAGGAGAATAGAATTCTAGGTAAAAATACTTGTAAAGATAATAGAGAGTTGAAAAGCTTATCTTTCCTCTCTGAGTAAAGCTTAGAACTTAGCTTAAAATTGTGACTCACATATAAAGTTCTCTGTAATCTCCCTTTGCCTTCGGATAAAGAACTTTTGTATTTCCCTTTAATTCGGATAAATAAAGTAAAGTTTCCTGTAAGAAATTCTTCTATATATATTTTAATCTTTTTATTTATTTTATATTCTTTAAAGCTTTCTTTATTTTCTGCATCTCTTAAGTAACAAGACATATGCTTTGAGCTTGCTTGAGAAATTAGGATCCTGCACATCAGAAACTCTATGAAACTATTATTGCATAGTGGTCCTGTAACCTCCGTGTCTAGCCTGTGACTAGAGCGTGTGACTGGCACAGTGAGTATCATTTGCATTCCATACCTTGAACAGTAACCCCTTATATCCTTGGTCGTTCCTGGTGGGTAGCCATCAGAAAAATTTAACTTTTATGTCAAATATTCCCCTCCTACTTCAGCATAAGTGCCACTCCACTCAATCACTCCACAAGGTCAGGGCCCCGGGTTTCATTTTCAAGACCTGGTAGGTGTACTCTCACTAAAGTTAAGACTCTCCCACAATAAAGACAGAGGATAGCTGTTTATCCCCACCAATCATGGAGACATTAGGACCCTCTCATATCCTGAAGAATCTCTCTCGTACTTCAACAGTCCTCCTCTAACTCTCTTTATAAAGGACCCTTCTTCTCCTTCTGGAGATAGAATATAATTTTAGGAGAATAGAATTCTAGAGAAAAATACTTGTAAAGATAATAGAGAGTTGAAAAGCTTATCTTTCCTCTCTGAGTAAAGCTTAGAACTTAGCTTAAAATTGTGACTCACATATAAAGTTCTTTGTAATCTCCCCTTGATTTTCGATAAAGAACTTATGTATTTCCTTTAACTCAGATAAATAAAGTAAAGTTTCACGTAAGTACTTCTTCTATATATATTTTAATCTTCTTATTTATTTTATACTCTTTAAAGCTTTCTTTATTTTCTGGATCTCTTAAGTAACAAGATGTATGCTTTGTGCTTGCCTAAGAAATCAGGATCCTGCACATCAAAAACTCTATGAAACTATTACTACATCTTGGTCTGGTAACCTCTGTGTCTAGCCTATGACTGGAGCATGAGACTGGCACAATGATCATCATTTGCATTCCATACCTTGAACAAAGCCATGATGTCTGCTTTTGCAACAAAGAGTAGATTTCATAGTAAAAAAGGAGAAACTCTACTTCTCCAAACAGATATGACTAAAGTAAATGTGGTTATCCTTAAATCTATTCAATGGAACCAAATAACACTTCCTCGAGACTGGATCCTGGAAAGTGCCACAGAACTAACACCCACAAACCTAGAAAAGTCCGCTCCGAACACACAAATAAAGCATATAACCCAGTTCTAGGATGGAAGAGTAAAGATCAATTTTGACAGAGCATCTTCTAGCTCTAGATTTTTTGATGCTTCATCTTCAGAATCTTTAGATCTAACTTAAGGGATGAAGAACTTGGTACAATAAAGGCATAAGGGAGGAAACTTTTTCTCAAGGGAAGAAGGTTTATAGTGGGTTTCGAAGAGTTGAAAACCATTATGGATATCAGAGGGGAGAATGTCTAGGATATGTCCATAATTATTCCACTATCTGGTGAACCATGCAGGGAATTTTGATATGTTAGCATGATCACTGATGAAGAATAAGCAAGAATGGGTTCTGTTTGAAATATATGCATTAGAAAATAATATTTCTTATCCCTTTAAATTTTTAAATCTTGTTACTATCATAAAGAAGGTAACAATTTGGGAAACAACAAATGGTCAAAATATAGAGTCTGAACATCCTCCTGTTAGGTTGCTTAAGCTCCCTGTAAGAGATGAGACCATAGACGTTTGCCCTTACAAGAAGCCTCAGGACAATAATCATTAAAACCTAAAGAATATAGTGGTCCAAAATAACTTTACCAATGCTCATCTCAATAGTACAGGTAAACAGCTCTCCAGGATAGAGGTTCGACCCCAACAAAATGAATATAGATATTCAAACAATTCTCTTAAGATAGTGTTTTTATAACTTTCAAAACAATATAAATACTCTAATATCTAGTTAAAAAAATCATGTTTCCTAAAAATTTATTTGCATATTTGTGATTACATAGTTTTAATTAGATTTATATATAATTCTCTGATAACTTGGTCATATAAATGCTCCTAAAGGTTAAGGTCAAAATTCTAATCATCTGCCAACTCAACTATAAGCTATCACCTTAAAAAGAGAACCTAGAGCAGCACGTATCTTCTACAGTTTTGCTTACTACTCCACAAAAGTAGCCCATGGGTTCTTCCACATGCTATTAACATACATGGCTCTTGAAAACACTTAACCAAGCCACTTTCTCTTCTCTTTCCACTTTCTTAAAGTATCTCTAAATTAGCTACTTGTAGACTTATAAAAGTTATCAAAAACTTAAGATGAGGTAAGTCATAATCAAATACTATCATTCAACAAAGATTGATTATCTCCTTTACTGACAAAATCATCAAAGTGGGAATGCCAAAAAGGAATATCATTTGGTCAATTCTAACATTTTTCATTTGTAGGTTTACACATTCATTTGCTACCATATCACATTTCCTATAACTTAAGCATTGCTTTAGGTGTCACACCTAGTCTCACGTAGCCCAAGATGGACGTTTTAAAACCAACCATTCAACAAAGGATTTAATTTAATCAAATTATATATTAATTATAATTATATTAGTTAAAAGAATTTAAAATAAGCTTGATGTAATCATGTAATTGAAAATGAGAAAACCTTCCTGTAATTTGATGAATTTATGATTGACAACTATAATATAAGATTATTAGGTAACATAGGAAAATCACATTTTTATAACTAGATTGATATAAATCTTTGCAAACCAAA
>CATIWM010267444.1:0-10882 GCA_949671775.1 Mallotus repandus
TCACTTTTACACCTTATTATCATATTTTGACCCTCAAAATGAAGAATTCATGTCAAACTATTCAAGTGGAGCGATTTCCATTCAAAATGCGTAAAGTGCAATTTTGAAGATTTTGGAAGGTTTTAGAAAATGCTAAGGGAATCTACAAGAATCAAGAATATTCTCAATAAATAAAACCCTAGATGTGATGGAGAGTGGCTATTACTCATATTTAAAGACTTGATCAAATTTTGCTTAGTTGTCATGAGTTGTCAATTTGACTTTTCAAAGCTTAGTTGTCTTGAGTTGTCAATTTGACTTTTCAAAACTTAGTTGTCATTAGTTGTCATTAATAGTCATTAGTTGTCTTATTTTTGAAGGAATCCTCTTTGGTTAAGGATTTTCCTTTATAGGAGTCTTTAGGTATAAGTAAGAAACCTATTCCTTTAAGGATTAAGATGTTTACATGCCTATATAAAGGCTATAGCATTATAATACGAATTTTAACATATTATTATCAAAAATTCAAATTCTTGTGAGGTTTAAGTCCTTTTCTTTTGTTCTTAAAGGAACTTTAGTGAATTTATCAAGTGAAGGCTTAGTACATTCAAACCTAGTTTAATTTAGACTTAAAATTGACTTAGTTAATCTTGGATTTATATTAAACAACCTTTAATTCTTTATAGTTAAGGTTCTTAAGTACAAGTTATTTATTGTTGAGAATTAGAGTTTTCCTTTACTTGGTTTATGAACGATCTTTGGCAAGGTTATCAAGATTCAATACGGGTTTGGTACAAGTTAACCACATTCGTATCAACCATGTTTTGACTTTGTCATATGTTGATTTTATTAATAAAAAGACATTTTTATTATTATTTTATGTTATAATAATTACTTGAATAGTTATTTCTTCCTAAGGTCATCAAGTATTTGTTTGAGAAATTATGTATTAGATTGATCCACTATGAGAATACTACGTAGATAATTGTCATAAGTAATTCTCATCACAATAATATTATTTTAGTCCTCTAACCTTAAAATCACCATGGTTTTCTACAAAATTATTTTGTATTTTGATACATTCTAACATTGTCTTTTAACAAGATGATGAAATAGATTGTTGTTGGATATAAAATGAGTTATATGAGGAGTATGAGTGATTGAGAAGGAATTAGTCCCTCATTTAATCTAAGTAAAATATCTATGGGCCCTTTGATAAGATAGACTGAAGAAAAGTGCATGGTCATGCTAGAATGAATTGATAAAGAGTTATCAATCTCAATCTACTTAGAATTGAGAAATAATGTGGTTGAATTGTATAAGGATGACATAAACTATGACTTATGTTCAATCAAGGTATCATGTGACAAAAGAACTACAATATTCATTGTAAATTAGGTTATATGTTATCGGTCTTCACATAACTTGGGTAATTATAATATCTTGCTAGAGGCTAGTTATGATTAGTAGGCCTAAATTAGGATTTTAGGTCAACTGTCAACGTTATGTGAACCTACAGGGTCTCGCACTTAAGACAGACTCAAAATGAACTAGCCTAGTATAAATTCTGTGAAAATAAATAAATAAATTTGTGTGTGTGTGTGTGTGTTTATATATATGTATATGATAATTGTTATCTTAAATAAATTGGAAATAATTTTTTTTTTGGAATTTGAATTAAAACAAAAATAGAATGGTGAAATATACCAAAAATATGTTGGTAAGTGAGGAGTTACTAAAATTGTTTTGGTTAGTCAATCCCTAATGAAAAAGTGTATAAATATACTTTTTTCTCTAGGGTTTCATATACATTTTTTATATTTGACCTCTTGAAATCATTTTTCATCTTTTGAGAAGAAAATATAAAGAGTAATTAGAAAGTGAGACTTGCAAGAAAAAGTGCTAGCATATACACTCATTTTGCTTGAGGTTGTTCATGTGGATACTAGTAGAGGACGTAGACGTATTGGAAACATTTCAATCCGATCAAAAAACTAAAAGCTCAAGGTAGGGTCCTTCCATCAATCTTGCCCTTTTTCCATCGTAGTAAGGTTTTGGAAATCCTGTGTAAATCATTTAATCGAATTACATGGATCATGAGAGGGGTTTTTTTTATTAAAATTTTATTTTTTTGTTGTGTGTTTGAATCATAAAATTCCATATATAGGTGTGTGTGCGCCTATATATATATATATATATTTCTTCAATTATCTTGGCTTTATGAGCGTTGCTTTTAAAATATCTATTTTGCCTATATATATATATATATATATATATATATATGGTAATTGTTATCTTAAATAAATAGGAAATAATTTCTTTTTGGGAATTTGAATCAAAACAAAAATAGAATGGTGAAATATACCAAAAATATTTTGGTAAGTGAGGAGTTACTAAAATTGTTTTGGTAAGTCAAACCCTAATGAAAAAGTGTATAAATATACTTTTTTCTCTAGGGTTTTATATACATTTTTTGTATTTTGCCTCTTGAAATCATTTTTCATCTTTAGAGAAGAAAATATACAGAGTGATTAGATAGTGAGACTTGCAAGAAAAAGTGCTAGCACATACACTCATTTTGCTTGAGGTTATTCATGTGGATACTAGTAGAGGACATAGTTGTATTGGAAACGTCTCAATCCAACCAAAACACTAGAAGATTAAGGTAAGGTCCTTCCATCAATCTTGCCCTTTTTCCATCATAGTAAGGTTTTGGAAATCCTCTGTGAATCATTTAATCGAATTACATGGATCATGTGAGGGGTTTTTTATTAAAATTTTATTTTTTTGCTGTGTGTTTTATTCATAAAATCCCATATATATGTGTGTGTGCCTATATATATATATATATATATATATATATATTTCTTCAATTATCTTAGCTTTATGTGCATTGCTTTTAAAATATCTATTTTACCTATATGAATATTTTTTAATGGATGCATTTTCTAAATTATCCCAAAATCTTTTTCACTATTTTGTAATTAATTATTGAAATTAATTCAATTAGTTAATTACTTAAAGTGAAAATTAGCAAAAAAAAAAAAATTTGTCCATTTGCATGCTCAATTTTATTCAAATGTATCACTGCTATCAATTAAAAATTATTTACCTTTAAATTATTTCCTATTTGCTGTCAATTAAGTCTATAAGGACTAAATTGAAACATTTTTCTCGACTTAATTGCAAAAAGTTAAGGGGTCTGGGGGCATTTTCGTCATGAGCCATTGCAAAGGCTGCAACTTCTAATGAATTACTTCCTTTCAATAGTTAAAGCCCCTCATGAGCTCCACTCACGGTCGTGAGGAGCGCGCTGACAGACGAAACACTTGTTTTTCATTGAAATTGTAACTCCTTTTTCTCCTTTTCCAATTCTAAACGGATACCCACATTTATTCTTCTTCTTTTACTCAATTTAAGACTTTTTGATTCCTATTCTTCCCTATATATATCCCCTCTCATCCCCTTTTCAAATCACAAATTAAAACTCTCATTATTAACTCTTTTCCCTTGGCTATTTTCTCTCTTCTCTTACTTCCTCCATTCACAAATTTCTTTTTTCTTAAATTCCATCACATTCTTTTCATGGCTCCAAAGAAATCCACTCAACAAGATGTTCATTCCTCTTCATCAAGGCCTGCCATCAAGAATCAACCTAAGAAAACTCCTCCAATTTAATATTCTTCAAGCCAAATTCAGAGTAGGATGGCACAATTTGGCAAAAGGACCATGATTCCCTCAAGGTATATATCATAATATTCTCTTGAGAAACTAGGGTGCTTTGAGGAAGTAAAGCAAATTCTTGAAAGAGTTAGCATACTCAATTTTTCCCTTCAACCTTACCCCATTTATCCTCCCCTTGTAATTGAATTTCTCTCAACTTTTTACTTAAGGTTCAATTCATTGATGATAAAAACCCTTTAAATAGTATGAGATTTAGGTTGGAGGGTAGAGATTACTTTTTAAGCTCACAATAATTGGACAATATTTTTGGTTTTAAATAAAGGGCCCTTGCTTCACTAAAAACCATTTGGTCACCTTATAACTTTTAGGTTAGTTATGCAAAACCAAATGGTAGTTCCTTTGTTGTGGGTCACTCAAAATCCTTATCCCTCCCCTCCAAAGCCTTATGGTACATCTGTAGGTTTATTACTTACTCATTCCATACTAGATGGCTTAGTAATGAAGCAATTTGTTTTGATGATCTCTTCTTACTTCATTGTCTTATTAATAATATGGATGTTGAGTTAGGTAGGTGGCTTCAATGGAGATTTTGGTTGGCTAGTGATAATGTTAATGGAAGTCTTTACATTGGTGGAATTATCACCAAAATTGTCGCCCATTTTAAGATCAATATTTCCAACCTTGACATCATGCCTCCCTCTCTTCTTAATGAAATCTTCTTGAAGAATTCTAGACAATTCAAAAAGAGTAGGGAAGCTTAGCTTTAAAAAGATGAGGAAGAAGCCATTAATGAGGACCTTGCTCAAGACCTTGAAGACATAAAGAAGATTGACACTTTTGGTCCTGATCAAGAAGGTGGCAATGAAGAAGAAAGTCAACCTCCTCCTCCTCCTCCTTAAAGAAAACATTCTAGGGGTGTTGAAGGCTCATCTAAGAGTGCCTAAGACTATAAAGATGGACTGGCTTGGGTTGGCCACTTCTTTGATCGGATGTCCCTTGTTGAAGCAAATTTCAACAATCATTTTGACAATGTGGACACCCGCACCCGCCTTGATCATTTTGATCAAAGAATGGACCACTTGGAGTTTGATGTCCATCAAATTTATTCCCATTATAATATGCAATGCTAATGGATTCCTCCTCCACCTCGCTCCTCTTAAGACACTCATGATGGTAATGATGCCTAAGTCCTTGTTTCTCTTTAGTTTATTTTTATTATCTTAGGTTGTTTAAGTTTGCTTTGCTTTGCTTTTCATTTGTTTGGACTACATCTTAATGTTTCTAGCTTTTTTTTTTTTGTCTCTTCCTTCTTCCCTCTTTTTTGCTCTTTGACAAATGGGGAGAAGAAGATTGTGGTGTATTATGTTTTAATGCTATCATTATTATATTATTATATTTTCTCTTTTAATTCTATATGTTATTATATGTTTATTGCAATTTAAAACTTTTGTCCATCTTTATGTTAGTGGTAATTTAAGTTACAATGCAACATACATTACAACAACAAGTACTAATCATGTAACTTATTGAATCCTAAATATGCAAAATTCCCTTTGAAGTGATGCACACAATTTTAAACTTTTGTCCATCTTTATGTTAATGGTAATTTAAGTTACAATGCTATATTGCATCAATTTAACTTGTAATGGGGAGCTTTTACTAGAACACACACACACACAATTCATTATTTAATCAAAGTGCTTGTCAAAGCTAAAAATAAGGAGATTATTAACCATTTGCATAATCAATCTCTTAATTTTTGTTTTGACAAAAAAATTAGAGCACTAATATTTTCTTTAAGTATGTATTGGGAAATAGAATTTCACTTTAAAGACCAGCTCTCTAAAATTAAAAAGGTATAAAACTCTTTTAAAAAAGCTTTTACATGGAAATTTTTGAAGCATAAGAGGATATGCAAAATTCTAAACAAATTAGGTGCAAATGCCCCTCACGAGCAGCTATCCAGGTCCTGAGGATGCTCATGAGCCAAGCTCAAGAAAGGAAGCAGCCAAGCAAGACAAGTCTACGCCACTCATAAGTGGGTCACGATTATGAGGGGCAAGCATATTGGCCTCCAACGGTCAAAAATTTTAATCCTTATGAGCTGGAGCTTACCCTTATGACCGTGAGCAGCACTGCGATTGTAAAAAACTGAAAATTATTTAATAAAGATGAGAGGAGCATGGGGAATCAACTAATGACTTCCAACATCCATTTTCACTCTCCAACTATATATTAAAGACCTAGAACTTTATTTAGGAAGTAAGAAAAGTTGGTTGTGCAATTAAATTCTTTGAATAATTCTCTATATTCTTAAAATTCTCATTGTAATTGAGTGTTGGTTATGTGCTAGATTAGCTCACTTCTTCATCTTCTTTCTTGGGTTGAAAAAAGAAAGTGAGGATTTAATGCCAGTGATTTAGATTTAAGTGTAAGACTTAAAAACACTTGTGATTGATTACTTAGCATAGAAAAGCTCATTGTGTTGTAAGGTTTAGAGTTGATCCTCAAAACTCTTGTAAATTTAATCTTAGTTAATAAGATTGGTGTGGGTGTTGAAAATCCTAAGGTGGAGACGTAGATTCATTTGTTAATCGAACTCCTTAAATCTTTATGTTCTTGATTTCTTTTCTTGCCTTGCTACTTAAAACTTCCTTTAGCTCTTGATTAAGTTTTAATCTTGCCATAATTTTTAATTTGCCCTATTCACCCACCTCTAGGGCCTCTTTCAGATGCTGTTTTAAATTTCATATACTATTTTGAGTTTCAGATGCTGTTTTGAGTTAAGATACTAATAATATTCAGAAAATATACTTTTGGTTAGAGGAAAATATTTGAATAATGTTAAGATAATATATTGATTTTAGTATCATATATGATTTTAAAGTTTCACATATATATAATATTTAGATAGTATAGTGTATTTTATGAGTTTAAGATACTGTTTTAAATTTGTAAATACTGTTTTGAGTTTCATATTCCAATAATATTCAGAAAATCTAATTTTGGTTGGAGGAAAATATTTGAATAATATTTAGATAATATATTGTTTTTAGGATTGGACACGATTTTAAAGTTTCACATACACATAATACTCAGATAGTATACTACATTTTATGAGTTTGAGATATTGTTTTTAATTTTTAGATACTGTTTTGAGTTTTAGATGCGAATAATATTCAGAAAATATACTTTTTTGATTTTATCATATACGAATAATATTAAGAAAATATATTATATTTTAAGTATCATTCTTATTATTTCTTAAGGTTGTTATGTAACAAAAATTGGTTAAATTGTAATTTTTTTAATTTTTTTATTCACCCAAAATTAAAAAAAATTAAATTTATGAACTGCATGATGAAAAGAATTAGTATTGAATAGAATAACAAAATGTCTAATGCAAGTTGCAATTAGTACAAAATAAAAAATTAATATAGGATAATTGACTAGTTTATTTGTTTTGTTTTTAGTATTCGTACATTTTTAAAATTATGTAAAACATAGTCTTAAAAAGGCCTAAGCATAAAATCCCATAAAAAAAGTAATGACACTATACATGTACATTTTTTACTAAGAAAAAAATTAACCCGTTCCTTTTTTTTTTCTTGTGCTACTTAGGTTTTGTTAGACCCAAAAAAACCTCCATGCTTCCTTCTTTTATAGATGCACAGATGGGACAAAGAGTTAAAAAAAAATGCTTCATAGGACTTGCATGAGCATAGATGTTTGTCAGGTAGAAAGACAACACATGATGCCTTATAATTGCACCCTTTGTAGACCATTCTCTTTATTCTCGACATGTCTTCTTCTTGTTCTTGTTTTTTCTGCACGAACCATATAAGAGGACTTTGTGTCTTGCCCTCTACAATTGCTGCTCAACACTAGTAAAATGGAAAAAAAAAACCCATGTAAAATTAAAATTTTCATTATTAGCATCAGAGAAAACAATAACATAGCACACACACATTACTAGCCAGAATCCTCAGCATGTTCTAATCATTTTCATTTGACTCTGATTTCTCCTTAGCTAGCCTTTTTATTTAAGAATAAAAGCAAGCTTACTAAGCTCTAGTGGAGATAGTTATCCCTTTGCGAATAACCCTTCCAAATCTGGGCTGATTAACATCATAGCAAAATATAATCAACAATTAATTCCGAAGTTATCCTTAAATAAGAATTTTTCAAACAAATTTCTCATAATTTATATCTATTCCATGCATGTGTCATATTGTATAACTATCACGAGCATTAAAAAACAAAGAAATGCACAAACGCACAATATTGGGTTTCCTGATGATTCAAAATCTTGATATCACCATTTGTTTCAGAACATACCAAAATACTAATACCATATTACATGTATACCAAATTACATTGGGAATACACTAACATAAGTATCTTAGACAAGTTATATCTTCAAAATTCATAAAATTGAGCGAAATTCCATTAAAATACTGAATATAATAGGAAAACAAAGTGGAACATAACAATTACCTTGATTGATCGCTTGATGATGTTGATTTCAAAGAAGAAGAAGAACCACCCAATTTCGAAAAAACCTCAGCACTTACAGTCTTAGCAAAATTATTAAGATTCTTAAATTGCTTCGAACTATTAGAGCCTCCATCCTCCCTAACAAACTCCTCAATCCTTAAACTGCGAAAAAAAGTACCCATTATTTATATTGAAAGAAACATCAAAATTATGAGAAAAAGAAAAAAGAAAAAGCAAAAAAGATTACTTAATTTCGAGTTGGACAGGCTCAAGCACACCATCAGAGAGCACACTAAGAAGCAATTGGCCATTAAAGACCAAACACTTAACCAATGTCTTCTTATTTCCTTTCCCAGGATTTACAAACACAAATGCATATTCATTTTCTAAATTGTTCCATGTATCGATTAGCTGAAGAGAAATCATGCAGCTGAAGGAAGAAAATGGCGCAGCTAAAGAAAAAAAAGAACAGGGTACGCATGTAATTGTTTTAAAAGTTAGGACACACGTGTAATCTATATCATATATAAAGCTAGACACCAATTTTACTGTTCCAACTACAGTGATATTTGCAGCCCCCAATTTCACAAAAATCACAAATTTGCCACTGTCTCCATTGTAGCCCTTAATTGAAACGACAATGTTTGATGTAAATGATATATGTGCCCTTAAACCATTGAAAACAATTTACATTCATGTGCAACAATGTCATTTTATTTGTTAAACTAAGTGAAGCCATAATTTTTATTCATTATTTCTCTCTTCTCTCCACACCGCAGCCACCCTCTTGCCTCTTCTTCCCCAATTGTTTGGTGTGTGTCTATTACAGTGGAGAATGGAAAAATCTTTTTCCTTTGCTTAATCTCCCTATGCGCTCTTTCAAATTTGCACTGTAGGTAGCATATGTTCTTATTATTTGTTATTGAGTTATGGTCTCCTACGTTTGAGTTTGGATTTTTGTTTCTAATGTATTTTTTTAGTTCCTCACTATTTTATAACCATATATGTCAATTTTCTCTTTCCCTACACATTTGTTTAGAGGATTCTTTCACAGGTATGGTCATGGCATGGATTTAATTTTTTTCTCATTATTTTCATTTTTCTTTGTTTTACTATTCATTTTTATGCCGATTTTCAGCTCCATGGGGATTAACTTTGGTTATGCTAACCTCTGAGGTTCTTATCTTTACTTCACTCTAGACTAGTGATGCCATTGATCTATTTATTTCTTACCTTTTACTAGAGATCCTTTCAGAGTCAGTCCTTTAGGACTCTCATTTACTACTATATATATATTTAGTTATTCTCCTTTTAGTTTGCTTAGGAACACAATATGTTGTGAATCTGAAAATTTAATTTTCACTTTTATAGCTTCTCAAAACTAAAAGTTTATAGATGTCTAAATTATTTCTTATTAGTTTTTTATATGATTTTTTTTCTTCCTTTAATTATTATTATTGATCTTAAATTTTCCGACTTGGACATGGACAAAAGAGATGCACTGATTGATGTTTATTTGTTGCTCAAAGATCTTAATTTGTGTCGGTAAGAAATAACACATATCATCCTTAGTGGATATAACATTTTAATCTTTAGGAATAATTTAGTCTCTTTTGGTATTGAATAATTTTCTTTTTAGTTTAAATCAATTAACTAGAACACCCAATTTAGCATTTTCTTTTACATTTTTTTGAACGGTTGCATTTTCTTTTATTGAAGTATTCATGCATATATTAGGAAAATTTTGTTTGAGAATAAGTATTTGCTAATTTTCTCTATTTTGAAGCATTCTATAGGATAAACACAATTAGAAACAACACTTTGTAGCTTTCTTATCAAGGAACAAATTCATCCCTACAAAAGTAACATCAGTGCAAACATCAAATTTTAGTGAGATTATTCACATTTTCTAATAACCGCTTAAAGAAGGCAACATGGGTTATGAGACTCTGAGTTGCCTCTCTCTCATCTATACTATTCATTATTAGGTAGGATTGGAGCTAACCACTAATGTTAGACATGTGATCTTAAGTACAATGATTTTTTTGTTACAGTGTGGATATACATAACCTTTGATTATTGAAAAATTTATCAATTGAATACTACAAATGTGAATTTGATTCCTTTAATTTTCTTTTCTATTAAAATAATCTTGGATTATTTAAGCTATTATTTATTTATTGACAATTTGATTCCTTTAATTTTCTTTTCTATTAAAATAAGACTATGTCAAATTTATATATATTGACTTTTGTGTAATTTAGCCAACACCAAATTGTCTTTTTCTCTTATCAATGGTTTTTGTTTATATCAAGGTAAGTTCATTGCAACTTCTTAGCAAAACAAACAACTTAAAAAATCATGATTAAAAGAAGCATAGGATTGACATTTAATCATTTTCTTTCCCCTAATTTATTGAATTTTAATTTTACTTATTTGAAGCAAATTTATATAGTAATTTTTTTTTCCTTTGAAATGTAAGTCGGCTATGACCTTATAGTAAATTAAGCATATAATTGGCATACATAATTAGAACACTTTTAGAAAACATCATGTGGAATATATATATATATATATATATAAGCTATTGCTAATGGATTATTTAAAGATGAATTAGTATCACAATCTTATTAGTTACATCATGAGATCCAAATTAATAATATCAACCAGTGATTTGGGTTCAAGAAGTTAAATAATAGTTGTAGATCAAACCTCTTAATAG
>CATIWM010267478.1:0-12225 GCA_949671775.1 Mallotus repandus
TTTTGTTTTCATTTTTTGATTTTTGACTTATCACTAACACCTAGGAATATTTAAACAACATAATACTGATTCTACTCCCTGGTTCTTTCTTACAGCATGATGCACACATATTCAAGGGCTCCGGGAACTTTCATGGAGCTCAAGTTTTCTACAATAAGCTAACGGACGACTAGAGGGATAGGATCCAAGACATTGGATTTGAGGATTTCATTTTTCTCAACCAAAGGAGCAGGGGAAGATGGATTATCAACCTCTTCACGCCCTGATGGAGAGGTGGCTAGATACGACTCACACTTTTCTTCTCCCATTCAGATAGTTGACTCTGGACCCAGTTTCTTTTGCTGCTATCACCAGGATTGCATGTGCTTGGAACCCCATTCCCTTTGATACGAGCCTGCATCGGATGCGCCTGGAGATAGTTTCCTACATCGAGCGTCTCCTCTTTGTGATTCCTGACATGAAGGGGACTCACACGATTAAGCTAGATTCAATCCAGAGTTTCTACACCCGGGAGAGAGCTGCAGTGATGTCAAGCCCTCGGGAGATCGACCGGGTGGTGCAGGCTTTCTTGATTTACCTCCTTGGCACCACACTCTTTGCTACCACGACTAGTTCTCTAGACTTGATGTTCTTTATGCCGCTCCAGGATTTAGATTTAGTGGCCACCTATGACTGGGGCAGCTATGCTCTAGCATACCTCTATAGGAGCATGGACGAGGTAGTGCGTGGAGCGAAGAGATTCTGTGGGTTCTGGCATGCTACTTTAGTACTTCCTTTCCCTTTCTGATTTATTTTGTAAATCTCGTGACCATTTACTGACGATTCTCTTTTGTAGGTTTGGGGATTAGAGTTAGAGCTGATTGTTGGGATATCCAGTGTAACGGATCATCTCCCAACCATAGGGAGGTGGGGTGCCAATTGTGTACTTAAAAGGCATCTGGCCTGAATGCATGTTTATCGGGAGCGCCTGAACTCCCTGACTCTTGAAGCGGTACCTAAAAAAATAAAAATTCTTTTTTGGTATTCTTTTAATTCTATTCACTTACCTGTTATACTTTTACAGGTACGGAATGATCCTTGGGGACTAGAGAATCGGTGGAATCCCGAGATGGTTCGCTCTAGGCCGCTATCACTATAGAGAGTTCTGCTTCGGGGCCCCAGTTGTCAAGTGTGGTATCTCGGTGAGAGAGTGTACAATTGGAATGGCGGGCCCCGAGCACAACGCGATCCCAAGTCTCTTCCTAGGCACCTTTTCTAGAAGCACGAACTGGAGGGTGGGGAGCTTGATCGGGCTGTCGCTGGAGAGCTGGCTACTGATCATACCGTGTTGGTAAAGAGCTGATATCTAGATTTTGTCCAGACCCACCTCTTGCAGCGAGTCCCCTTGGACGTCAGCTTTACCTCTCAAGTATGTGTTTGACTCTTTGATCGCATTCCTTGAATTATTATGTTATAATGTGGCCCTCTTGCTCTCAGGCTATGGCTACTAGACCTGCCTCGCATGTTTGACCCCCAGTTCATGAGAGACCTTCACAGAGACCTCGCACATATCAGGGTGGAGAGGGCACCTCGATTGGAGTAGAGCAACCTAGACCTCCCATTGTATCTGCCTCTGACATAGTGGTCGATAGTCTCATGCTCACTCTGGATTCCTTGGTTCAATGTTGGGTCCCTCTAAGAGGGTTATCATGCCAGTTCTTGACTCTATATGAGGATTTGACACCTGCTTGCATCTTGACTGGTGCCACTCATTTAAGTTTCTTCTTTAGTCCCGTTTTCTCAATCATTCTTAATACTTTTGTTAGTATTGATTAACTTATCAAATATGCAGATTCCTTTGGAGCAAGGTCAGTACATGTACCGATTGATTGAGGCCCAGAGGGATTACATGTTAGGCATCGCGTAATAATGGAGGGTAAATATTCTTTCTATTCCTACCTGTATGCATGCTTGTATGATTTACTCACCTTGTGTTTGCTTGAACAGGATTGGGATGAGGCGAGCTGGGCAAGGATTGCCGCTCGATCTGACGAGGATGAGGATAAGGATGGCGAGGAGGGAGGTGATGCCGAAGCAGGCATGGACTTTGAGAGCACAAATTCAGATGCTTCCAAGATTAGGAGTTCCCTAATTTTTTTAGAGCAATACATTGTTAACTTTAAAGTTTTAGGAATTTTTTTTAATTTTGTTTGCTTTTCTGTTTAATTTTATTTAGATAAAATACTTCAAAATTCAATGACTCAGTTTTAGAGAAATTTGATGTTTCTGATTGCTTGAACTATCATACAACCGAAATCCTACATTTACAATTAAAACTATGCCATTTTTGTAAAGAAACCCCCCTGTTCTCTAGTGGGGAGGCGATCGTCTCTTTGCAAGGGGCGTCACCTCTTCAATGTCTGCTTAAGAGGCGATCGCCTGTTAGCTATGAGGCAGTGCCGATTGCCTCATCGGTGGCTCTGCAGAAGCTTTAAAATCCTTAGTCTCTTCTAAAAAAATCCCAAATTCCAGCTCTGCCATTTTCTTTCATTTCTTTCTTTGAAACACACTTTAAACTCCCAAAATGACCGAGAGAAGCTGAAAACAACTGCAGACAATTCTAAAAAGCTTGGATGGCGAATCATGGTCTAAATTAGAGCCATTTCATGTATCTGTCTTCCAATCTTTACATGCTAGGGAGATCAATTTCTCATTTTGTTCTTGCTCAATTTTGGGATCCCGAGAAACATGTCTTCAGGTTCAACACTGTGGAGCTATGCCCCCTGCCAGAGGAGTTTGAGGCTATCCTCGGTTCTTAGATAGATTCTATTTGTCAAATTGTAATTGTTTCAATTAAAACTCCGGATTTGCATTCTATGTAGTATTAAATGGCCCGAATGTTCAACTTTTCACCTCAATTTTCACTTTGTCACATCTTTAACACTGATATCCTGATAGACTCTCTTCTACAATGGATAGTGGCAGTGGATAACAAGGAAGCATATTGGCCTCGGATGTTAGGCTTTTGCATGTATGCTCAGTTTCTACTTGTTTTCGCTTTTGGTAATGGCGATTCTAAGATTTTGTATATCCTGGAGCAGGTGGAAGCAGGCTTGAACCCTTTTCCTCTCATACTAGCTAAAATAATCATCGGGCTGAACAACTTTACTGAGACTAGACGGTTCACTGGGAGCCCTCTGTTACTGGAGATTTTTTTTCTCTCCATTCTCCATTTACTGCCCTTTTCTTCTATAATTCTTTACTCTCCATATTTATAATTTGCACATGCATGGTTTTAAGAAAAACTGAGGCTACTTGAACCTCCTAAAAATATCACACATTATAAAGAAAAATATTGTCATACTCAAAGACTCCATCCTATTCCAGCAGATGTTCAGAGTTGGTTATCCACTTTCCCTGATACTCTGATCCAGTGGATATGCCCATGGTAAAGGTTGCAGCATGTGACCATATGGTCTTACACTTACTATATTCCTGTAGTTGACATTCATTTTGCTACTTTCTACAATCTGGCTCAGCTTTGTAGGCAGCATGGACAGAAGCAATTAATCCCTGAGCTGGTACATGAGTTTGAGCCAGGGAATCTCACTCAGAATTTTAAGATAACTTGGCTACAAGCTGGCTTTAAAGGACCATTCAGAGGTGTATTGATTGCAACGGAGATCAGTCAATCGATGACCAGTATAAGATATGGGTTTAATTACAACAAATAGAAATGGATGAATTTATTATTAACACTAGGACAAGAGTGTTATAGGCATCGAGTGCCTAGGGGGTTCAAAAGAGAAGAAGATAGAATTAGCTTATGTAATTTAGTCTTTATCATTTTTTTTATTTAATGGAATTTCCTTTTTAGTTAAATAATGTGTAATAAGCATTTAATGAAATGTTTAATAATAATGAAGGCGATCCATTCCATTTAATCTGAACACAAAGTGACTATACATTTTTGCTTTTTACATATCTCCTGTTGTCAGTTGGTTTGCCCATGCAAATTTTCCAACCAACTATTTTTTATCTTTTTCCCCTTTTCTAGGTTTGTAATTTTTCCCTGAATTACCTCTTTTGAGGTTTTCAATCCAACATGACTTTTTTATTTTTTCATTTTTCAAGTCTCTAACTTTTGCCTAGGCAGCCTCTTTTGAGGTTTTTTCCCTAGCGAGACTTTATAAAAAATATTTCTTTAGCTTGTCTAGGTTAATGGGCTCTCTGAATTCATTCCCTTCTAAGTCAGATATGATAGCAGCACCCTTGGAGAATAGCTTTTTGATCAAATACGGTCCTTCCCAATTCGGCTTAAACTTTCCCCGTGGATTTGTCATAATTGGCTTAGTCAGCTTTAAGACCAAATCACCCTCTTTAACCTTCCCTGGCTTAATCTTCTTGTTGTAAGCCTGAGCAATTCTTTTCTGATATAGCTTCAAGTGATACATGGCCTTCATTCTTTTCTCATCTAGCAATGTTAGTTGTGTGAGCCAACTCTTTACCCATTGATACTCAAGGATTTTAGGCTCTAAAAAACCCTCAGTGATTGGATTTCCACCTTCACTGGCAATACCACTTCACATCCATACATCAGAGAATACAGATTAGCTTCGATCGAAGTCCTAGCGATGGTTCTGTATCCCCATAGTGCGAATTACAGGTAATAGGCCTAATCTTTATAATTCTCCAATGTCTTAGCCAAGATCCTTTTCATGTTCTTGTTCGCGGCTTCTACAGCCCCATATGCTTATGGTCGATATGGAGAAGACTTATGATGTTCAATTTTGTATTCCTCCAATAAAGTAGTTGTCTTAACTCTAAATTGAGCACCATGGTCAGAGATAATATGATGTGGCAACCCGTATCAGCAGATTATATTCTTCTCTATAAACCTTGCCATTTGTTTTGACCCAACTGTGGTGAATGATTCTGCATTGACCCACTTAGAAAAGTAATCAATTGCTACCATAATGTACCGATGCCCGTTGGATGCTTTTGGCCTCACTTCCCCGATGATATCGATTCCCCAAGCTGCGAATGACTACGGAGAAATGAACCCCTGAAGTTCCATGGAAGGCAAATGGCTTACATCACCATATACTTGACAGTTATGGCAATTTATGCTTTTGGCCTCACTTCCCCAATGATATCGATTCCCCAAGCTGCGAACGGCTACGAAGAAGTTAACCCCTGAAGTTCCATGGAAGGCAAATGGCTTACATCACCATATACTTGACAGTTATGGTAATTTCTTTACATATTTCACATAATCTGCTTCTATGGTTAGCCAGAAATAACCTTGACAAGTTGTTTTCTTAGCTAAGACTATCCTGTTCATATGTGGTCCACATACACCTTTGTGAACCGCTTCCATAATCTTTTGGGCCTTAATCATATCAACACATATGAGGTGTACTCCTATCGGCATTCTTTTATATAACATCCCATCATGGCTGATGAATGGCCGGGATAGCATTCTGAGAGACATCTTTTCTTTTCTGTCAGCATCATCATGGAATCGCCCCGTTTCCAGATAGTATTATAAATCCAGAAACCAAGGTTTCTTTATGGGGTCAATCGGCATTATCCTGATCTCGTCATGACAGGGAGTTTGGGATTTTACCAAAACTAGAGGTTTGACTATTATTTATTTCTCCCCTTCCCGTACTGAAGCCAAGGTGGCTAAGGCGTCTGCCATCTTATTTTCTTCTCGTGGCAAATGTACTACCTTGCACTGAGCGAAGGATAGCAAAACAGTAATCATATAATCCCAATATAATTTTAACTTGTATTTTTTGACTTCCCATTGTTTGGAGATATGCTTTACCACTAACATCGAGTCGTTATGCACCATGATCTCATTTGCCCCCATATTTTAGAGAGCTTCCAAACCATAAATGCAAGCCTCATACTCTACTTGATTGTTGGTGACCTCAAATTCTAATATTTTCACCATTATGATCATTTCTCCTTCTGGTGAGATTAGAATTACACCTATACCTGCTTCCTTGCTATTGACAGCCTCATCAAAGTACATTTTCCATGTCTGGATTTTGATTGCCCCCAGGTGTTCATCTGGAAACTCTAGCTCCCATTCCTACCCATCATCTACTGGATTCTGAGCCAAGAAATCTGCCACCGTCCTTCCTTTTACCACTTTCTTTGCCATATAATCTATGTCGAATTCTATGAGCAAAACTAACCATCTGGCCAATTTTCCAGTTAGCGATGGAGTTTGTTGGAGATATCTTATTGGATCATGCTTTGAAATCGCTTGAACACTATAGGATTGGAAGTAATGTCGAAGCTTCTTGGCCACCCAAATCATTACTAGACACATTTTCTCTACGGGACTGTAGTTAGACTCGCATGGTAGAAGCTTCTTGCTTAGGTAATAGACCACATGCTCGACTTTTCTGTCACCCTCTTGAGCTAACATTACACCTATTTCCTCTTTCTCGATGGTAAGGTAGAGAATCAACACTTTACCCAGTCTCGGTGGTTGCAAAATTGAGGGATTCATCAAATAATTCTTGATAGTTTCGAAACCTTGCTGACACTTGTCATCCCAGACAACTAGTTGATTTTTCTTTAAGAGCTTGAAGATGAATTTGCAGATAGTGGTAAGCTTGGCTATGAACCTGCTAATTTATTGCAATCGTCTAATGAACCCTCGAACCTCTTTCTCGTTCTTTGGTGCAGGCATTTCTTTGATCGCTTCGACCTTGTTGGGATCCACCTCTATGCCTTTCTGGTTGACAATGTGTCCTAATAACTTCCTAGATGTTACTCTGAAAACACACTTCTTCGGGTTAAGCCTGAGGTTATATTTTTCTACTTTGGCTAGGAACTTGTTGAGAGCTTCAAAATGTCCTTCCCGCATCAGAGACTTCACCATCATGTCGTCCACATATCTCAATCTTCTTATGAACCATGTCATGTAGCAATGTGGTAGCCATCCTCTGATAAGTGGCCCCTGCATTCTTCAAACCAAATGGCATGACTAAATAGCCATAGACGCCCCATTCAGTGGTGAATGAATTCTTCAGCTTGTCTATCACTACCATCATGATCTGGTTGTATCCCGAGAAACCATCCATGAAAGAGTACATGGCGCTGGAAGCCACGCTATTGACTAAGGTGTCACTATGCGGTAAGGGAAAATCATCCTTTGGGCAGGACTTGTTTAGATCCCTATAGTCCACACATATTCTAACCCTTCCATCTTTCTTTGGAACCGAGATAATGTTAGCCAACCACTGGGTATTGTCGACCATCTTTAAAAATTTCACTTTTAGCTACTTTTCCACCTCTTCCTTGATTAGGAGAGCCCATTCTGGCCTTAGTATTCTCTTCTTTTTTTTATTGGTGTGACATGAGAATATGTGGGGATTCTATGCTTTGTAATTTCTCTATCAATCCTAGGCATAACCTCATAACCCCAAGCCAATACTTTCTGTCTTCTTTTTAGTGTTTCTTTCATTTTTTCTCTCTACTCAAGAGTTGAGTTAGAAGCAAGAAGTATATTCTTAGGATTATCACATGTACCCAAATTAACTGATTTGGTTTACATTGAATTAATATCGAACATATGCATGAAATGATCGTCACACATAGTATAACCATTAGGAAGAACACTGCACAAATAAGCAAAGTTAGATTCAACTGCATTAATTTTAGAAAAGAAAATATTGTCAAGTTTAAATAGGTTATAAATAGAAATGTCAATATCATTATAAAAAATATCCATGATGGAATCCAACACATAGTATTTAAAGTCACGTTCCTTCTCCTGTCCAGCAGTATCCTTTGATTCCACTGCAGCGACATCCTCCTTGGGTTCCGGTGACAACACCAATTCTTCCACCACTGGTTCCTCCTTAACAACTTCACTAGTCCCATTTACCTATTCAGAGAAGATTTTGAAGCCAGGGACCAGTTTCTCAGCAATCATTAACGGCTCAGGAGCTCCTTGGTATGGATAACTGGCACCTTCTCCCTCAAAAGTCTCCCATAATCCCTTCTTCTTTTTAGCCTTAACCTTGGACTTTCTAGTCTATTGATAGACTAACTCATGCTTTAAAACAGGGACCTTTGAGTCAACAAGGCTTGACGAACCCTGCTAATTCTTCCTTAATCCTAGTCCAGGCATAAAATTCATGCTCTTCATCATACTAACTATCTTTGGGTTCAACTTATCTTCGTAGATCATACAAACCTCGAAGCTCGGACTAACTAGAATCTCATTGGGAGCTAACTTGAGAGCAGTAACAGTGGCTTCAGTATCTGCTAAAATAGTTACAACCTTCCCTTCAAGTGGAAACTTGATTTTTTGGTGAACAGTCAAAGGGACTCGTCCCAGAGGATGAAACCATGGCCTCCCTAATAGAATAGCAAACATGACAGGGATGTCCAGTACATGTAAGTTGACCCAAGCTTCAATAGGTCCTGTCTTGACAAGAGCTCTAAAGGTTCCCACTACAGGCCTTTTTGTATCAACGTAGGCCTTAATGACCACCTCAGATGGCTTGAGATCAGCTTTAGTTAATCCCAGCTTTAACAGAATCTTTAAGGTACACACATTGATGGTGGATCTGTTATCCATCATCACACAACAAGTTAATTTTCCTTTGACTTCTGCCTTAATAAACAAGGCCTTGTGGTGGTCCCTCCCCTCTAATGGTAAATCTTCATCTGTAAGCATTACTGCTCCAGGAGGGCTTTCTATTAATGAACATACCATCTGTTCAGGAGTGTGGTTTAATGGAATCCTTTTACCATTTAAAGCCAAAACTAGTGCCTCCATATGGGCTTTGGAGTTCATAAGTTACTCCTAAACACTAGTGAGAGTTATTTCGTCCCTTCTAGCTTCATCGACTTTCTCTTTCTCTGCCTTTTTTGGTTCTTCTTCCACTTTCTTTGATTCTTCTTTTAAGTCTATTTTCTTTTCTTCAGACTCAGCAGATTTCATTTCTCCCTCCTTTTCCTTATGTTTTTCAACTGATGGAATTTGTTTTCTTCCTTCATTCTTCCACAAATTAAGAGCTCCACCCTCATTATCATTAAAGCTTTATATGTCTAGGACATTTACCTTGACCTCAACAAGCTGCTTTCTTAGACTTAGGCATTTTGGTTCAGGTTTTGGTGGTGCAGGTGCGGTATCAACGATGGATTTCAAGACTTGCTCCTCAGTTAAACCGGTGTTTATCATAAGTATGGATTAATTTGGTGGTGTTTCTATAATTAGGTAAGGGGTTATTTCTGGTGTTTGGTTTTTTATTTTCAGGATCAATGATTTTGCCTGAGTCAATAAGATCTTGGATCTCGTGTTTCAAATGAGTGCCGCTATCGGTGTGGTGTCCAATATTCTGGTGGTACTTGTAATACAATTTTGGGTCAGTATTGGGGAATGGTGGTCTTTGTGGTCGAGGTCGTAGCAAGTTGTTCTCAATTAGTTTCTCTAAAACTTTGGAGAGAGGTCTCCGTAGATTAGAAAATCTTCTAGGTTATTGAACAACATTGATTTGCACGTTACTGCTTGGTCTAACCGTGCTACTGGATCCCATCCCTTCTCTATTTGTAAAACTCCCACTAAAGAATTTCTTATCTTGCACCAAATATGACTCTTTCTATACCCCGAACTTGTGTAGTTCTTCAAAATTTCTGATCCCTAAGTCTTTTAACTTCTTGGATTTTCAAAATCAAGATCAAATGGGCGATGTTGAGGTGGTGGCAGTTCTCGTTTATCCTCTCTTCTCATTTCCACCAATATCTCTCGCATAATAGCTTTGGTTTGTTTAGCCATTTTTGCTTTAAACTGTTCTAGATAAAAACTCATCAATGTTATTTCTTTTGACATTCTAACTAAACGACCGGTGTTGAAGCGAGTCCAAGTATATGACTAATTTGAATCTATATCTGCAATCACCATAGGTTAGAAACATGCATGGTATACAAGTTTACTTAATTATTTCAGAAGGAAAATAATCACTTATTCACATATAACATGTAACAAGACAAAGCTCTTCAAGCGATATCTTCACCCTTATTTCTCCCACACACGTATTCAATGGCAAGTTCCTTTTCCTAGGATTGTTGGCCTGGTTTCAATTATCAACATGGGACATCAAAACTGACGAACGAAACAAATCTCTCAAGACGGGGCAGACAAGTAGCAATTCTTTGTAGTAAAACCAAAGTCCATGTTTCATGGGCCGTAATTGGAATGAAAGGCCTATCTTGGCATGGGCCATGTATAAATGGGCCATGGTGGGCATAAAAGGCCCAACTTGATATAATCCATTTGTAATGGGCTTGGATTTTATTGCAACAATTGCTATATGGCATAAAATGCATGCAGTTGGAAAAAAAACCTTAGTAGATGTTGCTAAGTCATTACATGAGCTGAGTCAAGGGCAACAAGCTATGGCTTCCATAGCTATATACATCCATTTACGTCTCCCTACTCAAAGGTCCATACGATGGGGATAGTAACTGTTGTGAGTGACAATAATCAAATACTTCACCACCAGGTTTGAGTGAAACACAAGCAAAAAAAATAAAATTGTTATAAGGTTATTTAGGACTTGTGTGCTCATTGCGTGAAATGTGTAGTGAATGCAAAAAAATACAAAGGAAATAAGGAAATAATCAAGGATGATAAATTACTAAACACAGGAATCAATTTCTCTATCCCTGGTGGAGTAGCCACTATAGGAGGTAGGGTTTAGCGCGTGCTCAAGTGTTGGTGACCACGGCACTGTGCAAGCTCAGAGCCTGCTTGAAAATACAAGATGGGCTTGGGGCCCATATTGGAGATGGAGTCGCCACCCGGATAAAAGCCGGGACACACTTTACAATAATTGGATTCCATGAAGGTGCCTAAAAACAGTCTATAGAGATCAGGTTTGAAAATTTGGAATGGGCTTTTGAATACCCACACAACCTTTCGTTTGGCCTGTGTGTGTGTTTTGTATTTTATTTTCTTTGATTATTCAATTATTTCCTTATTATCATGTGGATTGTAAACATTTCCAATTTTACAATTTAATCCAAGTTTGCACATTAGTCATTTTACATGCTTTATTACCTTGGATTTATTACAAATAAGGAAAAATATTACAAACATCCATTCAAGATAATTGGGGAAGGGATTAGGGATTACAATAACTTATTCAATTACAATAATACTGAATTCAAATAAAACCTCCCAAGAACTAAATTTAAAAGTCTCAAAGAAACCTACACCAAACACTGGTTAGTTTCGTCTCAAGATAAATAGTTTTTATATAAAAAGAAATAAATAAATTTGCATGAAGTAGGTATGAATATTTGTTTAAACATAGTTTACTGACTCAAACAAACATGTAAGTATAATAATCGCATACGATACTAAAGATATTAGGCAGCATGTTTGTATTGGATACCAAAAATATATCGAAAGGATACTAAGGATGAATCAGAATCATGCTAGAATCTAGTCAAGGGGCGAACGTCTCCTAGGAAGAGGCATCGCCTCTTGGATCCCTATTTAAAGGGTGATCGCCTCCTTGAAAAGGGGCGATGTCTCTTTGAAGAGACGTCACTTATTGGTCAAGAACACTACAATTTACATGTTACTTGGTTTCTAAGTAAATCCAATTTCATGCAAGTTACACGTAAATCTATTTCTAATACATCAATATCTCACATAAGCATACTTTTATATGCCATATAACAAATCAAAAACCCCAAAAAATGTAATTAAGACCGAGAAATTGAGTTTTTATGAAAAACTAGGATTTGAAAAGCTTAAAAATAATAATTCTTATTGAATAAACCATGTTTAATGCTCCTAACTGAACCCTCAGAGCTTGGTTTATGGATTTTTCTACTTTGAATGCAAAAAGAACTAATTTTCCTTCAAGAAAATCAACTTTCCTTCATCCAACTCTGTAGAATGCCTTAGAGGGGGGTGAATAAGGCAATCGAATTCAAATTCACCGTAATTGAAATTTAATAAAAAATAGAAAGAATGTTGGGAAGGAAGAATGAAGAACATAATGATTTAAGGAGTTCGGATTCAACAACAATGCTACATCTCCACCTAACTTATCCCCAAGTTAGGATTTTCAATCACCCACAATCTTATTCACAAGCTTGAGATTACACAAGAGTTTAAGGCTCACTCTTACAACCTTACAGACAAGAGTTTCTAGGCTCACTCTTACAACCTTACAGACAAGAGTTTCTAGGCTCACT
>CATIWM010267481.1:0-18512 GCA_949671775.1 Mallotus repandus
TTATAAATATTGATGTTTATAATTTTATTATTGTGTATTTTATTTTAATTCAGTGTGTTATTCAATAATAATTTTGTTTTTGCTATTGGGCTTAATTTTGTGAATTTACTATCATTTAGGCCCTATTTGGAAGCCCAGAACTATCAAGACCCACTTTCCATTCAGTCCGGCCCAAGCCCCGTGTCCGCGCTCAGCAGCACAGCCCTCTGCGCGACCCGTACGCTCAGCACGGACCGTGCGGAGAGCCGCGCGCTCTGCACGGACCGTACGGAGAGCCGCGCGCTCTGCACGGACCGTGCGGAGAGCCGCACGCTCTGCACGGACCGTGCGGAGAGGCGTGTGTGTCTTTCTCCTAGACACGGTCCGTGCTAGCCCCGTGCAGACCCTGCCTTTCTCCGTAAAATTTGGTCCAGTAGCCATTCTTGCACACGGGTCAGCAACACGCCCCGTGTCTAGGACCCGCGTGCGGAACTTTCTCAAGCCACGGTCCGTGCAACTTATTTTTGCCCGTGCTCATAATTACTGAAGTATATAAGGCATCTAAAACCCTAATTTTAGGGACACGAGAGGACATGAGAGGACACTTGAGAACACCCTAGCTGCAAAAAGGAAGCAAAGAGAGAAAAGATATTCAGAGACATTGTTCTTAGAGAAGATTATTACTGTTTATTTTTCTCTGTTGTTTTGATTAATATTATGTCTGGCTAAGTCTTTATAGAGTTTGGAATCGTGTAGCCAGGATTACTGCTTATTTGGATTCTATTCATTTCAATCTATTTTTATCAATCAATGTTTTAGATTTTACTTTCTTGCTTGTGTTTAGTAAAGGCCTAACTGAATGCATGTCTATGGGTGATTTTATGACAATGAGAGTCGCACATTTCACCAGCTCATAAAATCTAAATCATTGAGGATCCTTGATCACGAGAGTAGACAAGCCCTTCGGGGAGAAATAGTTTGTTAAAAAACTTAATAAATCTAGGTTATTCATTAGACCACGAGAGTAGGCTAAGTTTAATCTAGATATGCCTGAGTGACTTTGAGAGAAGCCTCAGGAACGACAGAATAAGCTACCCTTGATTAAAATAAATAGATTGTCTAGATTGAATCCTGTAATCCGAGTAAGCGCCTGGCGAGCGAATTCCAAGCTCTAGTTTTTAACCGTGATTTTTCCTTTTAGTAAATTTTATAGTTTTATCTTATCTTTAGCTCAACATTCACCATTAATCATTGATTGTATTAGCTCATAGAATACAAAGACATAACTAGTGCTAGAAATTACTCCTTCCCTGTGGGAACGATACTCTACTTATCATTATATTACTTGTTCGATCCGTACACTTGTGGAAATCGCCTGACAGTGAGGGTGGAGATTTGTGAGGAGATAAGAGGGTTACAGAGGAAAAAGGATACAAGGTGTTAGGAGGAAAGGAGAGAGGATGTAAAATCTCTGCAAAAGAGGAAGAAGAAGGGATGGGCATGGAGAGAAACACGCATAAGAAAAAAGTTACATAAGTACCGTCAAGGAAAACATGGGAAATATCATTTTATTGGTTTTCCAATTCTAGTTATAATTTAGAAAATTGGAAAATAGTTTTCTAGTTTTCTAAATTTGGGAAATATTAGAACTAAACAGTAAATTCTATTTTTTAGTTTTTTAAGAAAAATTTTCTAGAAAAAATTATTCTTTTCCAAAACTAAACAAGCCCAACCCACGCTAATTAGTGCTTTCATTGCCAATTTATAAGGAAAATAATTATTTTGGTGTCCCAACCTTTCAAAATTTGAAAATTGAGTGTCTAAACTTTTATTTATTATAATTGAATGTGTTAACCTATTAAATAATTACAATTAAATGTTTTTTTCATGTTAACAACCAGTTTCCAGTTCATTGATGCTGAGGTATTAGATTTCTTGAATAAAGCTACTGACATGGCCTTTGCACATGTGAACCATTGAATCTCTCTTTCATTTTCATCTCCCTTTCATTATCGCTTCAACTCTTATCAAGTAGAAATGCTATTTTCAAAAATTCTACCTCTCTATTGTTCATTTCTTCATTTCTTTTCAAATGATTATTAATTTTTAGTAATAATTTTAGTGTTTGTTCATTCTTATTCATTGTCTCTCATGATTTTTGCTTTCTACGACACTCACTAATTGCAAAAATGGATGGGGTAGCTGAAATGTGCTTTTGCAATAAGCTTTTCATGCTTAAACTTTTGTGGGTAAATCAAAATCCATGCAGGAGGTTCTTGAGCTGTGGGAATAGTAGTTATTCATTTTTCATATTGATTGATCCTCTTATGTATGAGATGACAAGGATAATAATTTTAGGTTTATTAAGAAAGATGAAAGAAATTAAAGAGAAAATAAAGAGGGCTACAAGAAAGGAAAAAAAATTATGGGCATGGACAATTTTTAGTGTGTTAGTCTTTGTGTTTTAACAGTTAAGAAGTTTAGAATGTCTGAGGAATAATGTTGTTAGGCTATATTTTTTTTTAAATTGTATGTTTGATGTTTATGAATTATATGTTTGATGTTTGAAGGTTGTGTTTTGGTGTTTTGTGAACTAATTGTTATAATAGATTAACTCTTTATTAACATGGTTAGTGTGAATTGTTATGACTGGAATGTGTTTGATATAATGTCTAAAAGAATGCATACGTTAGTAATACCAATCTCATTCATTTTGTTATTTGTAAAAATCAAAATCAATTGAAAACAAAAGTTGAAATGCTATTGGAACATAACATAATCATTAGAAATATAAGCTACATTAAGTTTATTACAATAGCCAATAAAATGAACCTAAAATGATATAAATTGAACCTGCATTAAGCATATAAAAACTTGTCTTTAACAAAATATACTATGCATTTCATTAGTAAAGACATATGTTCACAATTCCCTTACAAACATATAAAAGCACTACAAAGCACTATAAAGCACTATCTCAACAATTGCTTAATTACACAAAAAAAAACCACCTCCAAAAGGGACTATGGTAAACATCAATAGCATTACAAGTTATAAATTTATATATTAAAATATATCTTCAAAGCTGTTAGGAAAAATTAGTCCCTTA
Organism: Mallotus repandus; assembly: GCA_949671775.1. Taxonomy (NCBI): domain Eukaryota; kingdom Viridiplantae; phylum Streptophyta; class Magnoliopsida; order Malpighiales; family Euphorbiaceae; genus Mallotus; species Mallotus repandus. The sequence goes on from CATIWM010267481.1 coordinate 3,089, forward strand.
CAATCCAATAAATACCTTCACCCCTTTAGATCACAACTTGAACAAAAATACTTGAAAAATAAAAGAGAGAAACACACAATATTTGACATGGAAAACTCCAAAAAGGAGAAAAACTACAGGCGTTGTCAAAAGACAAGCAAGAGGAAAAATATTCACTATGTGTAAAACTATTACAACCACACTACAAAATATATAACTCTCACACATACCTAAAAGCTCAAGTACACCTAAGAGAATTTCTCTTAAATTCTCTACTAGTTCTCTACTAGTATAGCTAATAGCTTTTAATAGTACACTAAATACTACATGGTGATTGACACACTTTACAAAAGGAAGGGAAGGGGGGGTGCTGGAGTCCTTTTATATCTAAAGGACTCCTCCAATTTTTACAACAAATCAATATGGGAATTTTTGCCAAAACCAACTAACCCCCCTTCCTCCTCTTCTTTAAAATGTGGGATAACATTCTCGCATCCTTTTTTTATTTTTTTATCATATTTCATTAATCTCCACTATGATTAAAAAATTAAAAGAACAATAGCTACCTTAATAACACAATCAGTTATGATTGTGACAATCAGTTATGATTGTCACAATTCTAAAAGACAAGATTTGTCGTATTCCACCATAAGAGTATGCACACTTGAAATTCACCAACTCCAAGAATTTTCACCTCGGCCAATTCATGTGAAAAAAATTGCTAATAAGTTATGGTGCAACTTCCAATGTTGACTTACTAGGAAGTTCATTAGCCATCGACATCAATTCCACCACACACGTTGCATCAACTGTCAACCAATGCCTGTGTGCGAACTGTGGACCCGCTAGTAGTAACACATCCTCTTCCATGGCAACTCTCAAAGATCAATAACATGAAAAAAGGATAATCCAGTCTCTCATAGAGAAAAGAGACCATTGTTGGTGACAATATCAGTATCTCTATTTACTGATTTTAGAGTAATTTGTCAAACCCCGCTCCACCAACAATTTTTCTTTAGGTGCCAATATTTCCCACACCTTCAAACTCTTGTGTAAACCAAATTAATTATCATTGACTTCATCTCACCACATGTCAATATCAACACAGCATCAAATTTCTTCATATCAAATCTAAAGCTCATTTTTTGTCAACAATGCATAGTACCTCTATATACTTGAACAGTACTTCCTGCTATAGTGACCTCACCGGTGAATAATTAGTGAACAATTGTATCTACAAAATACATTAAGAAAGTTTCTATGAGAGATATGAGGGACACAAATGGTACCACTTAAGTCCCAACTTCCTTAGGTGATTATAGCATTTGTAACACAACTTTCTTGGCTGCACTTACTTACATAATACCATACTCAATAAACACAATACCGTGTTTAAAGGACCTCCAGTTGGATTACAACATTTTCTAAAAAATCTTTTCTGATGTGGAAGATCGGACAAAGCCGCAACCACAGAGCATACTAATAATTTTAAAGAAATTCCTACGCTATCTTCAAGCTCGTCTCTTACCGAACCATCGTCTCCGATATCAATTGTTGGGAAAAATTAGCCTCTTACAATCCAAAAAATACCTTCACCCTTTTAGATTATAACTTGAACAAAAATACTTGAAAAATAAAAGAGAGAAACACACAATATTTAACATGAAAAACTCCAAAATGGAGAAAAATCACAGGCGTTGTCAAAAGACAAGCAAGAGGAAAATTAATCACTATGTGAAAAATTATTACAACCACACTACAAAATATTTAAGTCTCACACATACCCAAAAACTCAAGTACACCCAAGAGAATTTTCCTTAAATTCTCTACTATTATAGCTAATAGCTTTCAATAGTACACTAAATACTACATGGTGATTGATCCACTTTAGGGAGGGAGTCCTTTTATAGCCAAAGGACTCCTCCAATTTATACAACAAATCAATGTGGGAATTTTTGCCAAAACCAACTAACCCCTCTTCCTTCTCTTCTTTTCAATGTGGGATAATATTCCCACATCCATCTTTTAATTTTTTTTTTTATCATATTTCAACAAAAGCCACTTTCCCTATGTCAATTCCAGTCATATCTCTCACTCAAACCTAACTCTTTTTCTTCTAAAATGAGGTGTCATTAGGCTCAATTAACTATTTAATACATCTTTTATAGGTTTAATGTGAGGCAGCTTAGTGTCATTACCTTTAACCCATTATCATTGCCTTTACCCCCCCACTATCATTACATCTTCCTTTCTGCAAATGAAATATATAGTATATTTTAACATGTTAAAATTAAATTAAGACATTCACATATAAACAGGAAATATATAACCTGAGTTGAACTAGTTATGAATTTCTTTCCAAATTTGTTGAAGCCATCATCCTTTTATGACATAAAATGGATCTCAGATTTATTGCCTAATCTCCTTTGCCCTTCCTTGTAGATGGCTCTTTGGAAACTTGTTTTTTAGCTACAACTATGTCAATTATTATTACTAGTATACATTGAAAACTTCATGCTTTAAAAATAAATGCAAACCAATTAGAATATTAACTATAAAAATATCTTACAATGGTAACTACATTTATTGTAGCTAAATTTGTGTACACTTTGTAACCTCTAGGAGGTTGTGACCCTAGGCTTAGAATGTATTGTGCATGTCTTTTATGCTTTCATATGTTTGGATTTTTGCTTATCACTCTTTCAAGACCGCCAAATCTAAAGTGGATTTATTAAAATAAAAAAGTTAGGTACCATATGTTAACTAAGATAGAACTGACTAATTATGTCCCTTAGGTTGATTAGAAGAATCAATTCTTTCTTTACAGCAGTGGAAAATGTTGTATTCTTCTTTGTTGGTTGAGGCTCATTTTCTGGTGACAAATCACTTCATTCTTCATAGCCAATGGCAAGCGTTGTATTCTTCTTTGTTGTTTGTTCAACAACTTGCATACATAAAATAAATATATATAAGTATTGTAGTACATTAATAACTATAAATCAGGCAAACATATAACAAGATTAAATCAAATACAACTTTTAGTTTGGAAGGTCTATTTTAGCGTCCCCTTGAAAGTCTGGGATGAACAACTTATAAATCTAATAAAATAATGTAAGTTAGACAATTATAAATACAAACAACAAAGCACATTAAACAGATTTCTTACATTCCAGATTATGATGCATTTTCTTTCAAAGATGGACATGTCTTTTTATTTTGCCCTTTTTAAAAGCAGGATTTACCCTCTTCCTTTCTTTTATTTCTAGTAGATCTACTAGACACCTTCGTATATGGAGGAGGCTATGGAGGATTAATGCCTCTCTTCTCCCAAAACTTTTGACCATTTATTGGCTTCATTATATTCCCATAAGCTTAAAGGTATATAGACTTACTATAACAAGCATGGACATACTTAGCAGTGCCATGTTAAAGATGGTTAATTGCATAAATAGAATAAGGACAATGGATTCTAGTCAGATCCCATTTCTTGCATGGGCAAGTTCTGCCATCCAAATTAACAACACAAGTCTCTCTTTTACGACAAACATCAAAACATAAATCACCATTCCATATGCCATATAATTTTACATTCTCCACTATCTTTCATGCTCTCAAGTAACTTCTTTCTAATTCTTATTCCAAAATAATTAATCCATTTATTAGCCAACACTCGATTAGTAACTAACCTTTTCATAACCATTCTTCTTATATTGTCCAACATATTGTACACATTCGTTGTTTTAGCTTCTATTATTTTTCCATTGAACGCTTCCACTAAATAGTATATAATATATCACATTTTACCTCAATTTTAAAGTAGGCCCTACACCAATGCCTTGGATGAGTGACTAGTATATCTTTAAGCCCACTAAGTGTCATTTTATTTATCTCTTTCATAGTCTCTTCAAAATCATATATGTTGGTAGACTTAGCACAAGTCCAAAATAGCTTCTGCAGGTCTTTATTTTTTCCATACCTTTTTTCTCCAATTTTCATAAAGGTGCCTTACATAGCATTAATGCTTTACTTCAAGCAACAATGTTGTAACAACATCTATGAGGCCTTATTATAATCAACACATACATATTAACATGTATTAATATAGCAACATGATTTACAAGTTGAAACCAAAACATTATTCTAAAATTTAAACAGATATAAGCACCTTCTATTAGTCAGTTTTTATTATCCATCCACTGCCATCTTTAAGTCCAAAACCATATTTGAGCAAACTTAAGAACAATGGTTATATTGCTTTCCTTTCACCATCAATAACTACCCAAGCCACAAGGAAAATTTGATTATTTCCATCATTTCCCATAACTACTAAAACCTCTACTTTTATTACTTACTTCAAAAATTAGCCATCTAAACCTGATACCATCCTACAAACACTTAACAACCATTTATTTAAGCAATCAATTGAGATATATAACATTCAAAATAATGGTAGATGTTCTAGATTTGGTCTATACACTTCACAACAGTTGTGCTCCCTATTTTTGACCTTTGAATCTCCCCTAAGTAAAACCATAATAATGCAAAATGTTTTTTAGCATCTTTTTGTGTTTGATCTCTCAACCTTTTTTAAACTCATATCAAGCTTCAAATCTTCCTTGATTAACTCCTTCAAATCTTTCAATCTTATGGATGCAATTGACTTACATTCATATAAGTAATTCAGGGCCGCATATTTTGTGGTCACTCTCCTATTTTTGAACATTATAGGGCAATTGTGGTCTAGCACGTATGTCTTCTCAATCAATCCTTTTGTTGCACTTTCTTTTGAAGCAAAAATATGGAATTGACAGTTGCTTTTAACAAATTTGGCTCTCACCTCTTCCGTAGTATTCCTTATAAGTTTAATCTCCCTTCTTTTTTGAACTGTAAACTTCACAAGTGCATCTTTGAATTGTTTTTCATTGTCAAAATGCATTCCCAAGTTAAAATTTATCTTTTCAACATTCGATTCAAGAGCAATATAATTTATTTTTATTATGCCATGATGATTATCTTCTTGTTCAATACTAATTGCACTATAATCATCACTTGATTTCTAATAATCAAACAGATTTCTTCCCCCTCACGAGTACCAGATTGCAATCCTTTATCCATATTCAAATTAGCATCAAATTTATCAACATTATGCACATTTGAAGCATATGAAGAAGTAACTTATATCTGTCTCTATTTCTTCCTTGTGTAAATGCTCTAACAACATTTCTCGACTTAATTAGTTCTTCTTCATCATCAAACATGCCCTCACATTCAATAATTTCTTCATCTAAATCTTTTTCTTTTTTATATTCAATATCCTCAGCATCTTTATGATCATTTACCTTAGATCTACTTGCACCACTAACTTTCCAAAAATTTGTCATTACTAGCTATAGCACTTCTGCCCATATTACCCCTACCAATAGCTTCTAAGTTTCCCTCACTCACCACACTGTTACCTCCCTCCATTAACCTTTTCTTTGACCAATTAAATTAATACAAATACCAACCATATTACTCATAGAAGCAACTGCATGTGCTGCCTTTTTTGTGGAATCCATAGAAGTTGCGGTACCAGTAGAAGCCTTTTCTTGTCTCTTTAATCATATCATCCTCACATGTAAGGAGATAAATACCCACATTAGCATTAGAAATTTCAAGACAATCCCTTATTATTTTTTACCACTATGTATTTCCACTAACTATTTTAATTATGTCTTCCACTGAAAATTCATATAAAATGTCTCAAACCACTCGCTAAAGGTCGACTGACATTCTAAAATTCATCTTTTAATATTTCTTTACTCCAATTCTTTATAGCTTTGTAAAATCGATCAAAGTAAAATATTGAACATCAAATTGAATCTTGAACTTATTCCCTCTACATAAATATTTTGAATACCACCCAAATCACTAATTAAAATGCCACCACAAAAGACATCCAAGTACTATCTATAATTACCCAAAAAGAACAAACAAACAACAAGAACAGACAAAAAAATTATTTTAGAAACCTAAATAAACTCAAATCATGACAAAGAAGAATAAATAAAAAGTAATGTAAGTAGGTTAAACTTATAATACTTTCAAAAATCAACACATTCACATTCACAAATATTTATAAATCCCAAAAATAAAATATTCAAAACATACCTTTCAATTGTTGCATTAATCACGAAAATGTTGACCTTTGCATGATCAATCTCTAACTGCTCTTGGTTTTAACTTCAACAATAAATTTTAGTCTACTAATATGTGTGTTCAAGCATGTATTTTAGTTAGGCTTAAGTCCATGCTCAATCGGTAAAGTTTTGAAGTCAAATTAAAATCATTTAGGAGTTATAAGACCCCTTACAACACAAGTCACAAGCATAAGGAGCCTCACGAGCCAAAAAAGAGTTGAATTCATGTCATTTGAAATGGAAAAGCCCCTCACGATCCTCCTTATGGTCAACCACCCTAATGATTATGAGCATTCTAATTACAATCTCGACCAAGTGAAATTCAAGTGAAAAAAAGGGGCAACACCATTCACGGTTTGCTCTCACGGTCATGAGGGGGCTACTTAAGATCATGGGAATCGTAGGGAAGATTTGACAACCTTTATACTGGCTATTTTAAAGCTCCAACAACTATGAAATTGGAGGTCACAATCATGACAACTCCCTTCAAGATCGTAAGCATCATTTCTCCTACAAAAAAGTTAAAAGAAACATTAAATAAAGAAGGAGAAAGTGTAGACATCTTTTCTTGACTCAAATAGCTAGAATTTAATTCTCTGGTGATAAATACCTCCTCAAAACACATTGAAGAGGTTAGGAAGTTTATTGAAAATATTAATTGTGAAATTTATTGCTTTGTAAACTTATTGTCACTAATTTTCTTTAAATTCAGCTCTTATAACCAAAACTCTTGAGAGAGTTAAAGAGTGATAGAGTTAGATTTCTCATTCTACTCATTCTTAGGGTTAGAATAGTGGGAAGTGAGGAACTATCTAAATTTTGGGTTAGTGTTGAGCCCATGCGAAAAACACTTATTATAAAAGGTTGTGAGTTAGCCTTGAAAACTCTAGTGGAAAGGTTTAAGTGTGAACCTTAAAAATACTTGGATTTTTTGTTTTAGTTTGAGTTGAGCCAAGAAAAACTCATTTATGTAAAGGTTTGAGTTGAGCCTTGAACAAGTCCTATATAATCAATCTAAATTAGTAGATTGAAGTGGGTGGTTTGAAAATCCTAACTTTGAGATAAGTTAGGTGGGAGATGTATAAGGTTTGAAAGTCGGTAGAGAATCCAAACTCCCTAAAATTATTTGTGTTCTTGTGCTTGATCTTGTCTTTGTTATCTTTCTTGTTCTTGTTCTTGTTAATATTTATTCTTCCCTAAATCACCTTTTATTTTTTCCTTCATTTTTAAATTTTGCCCTAAACTATAATTAGCCTTATTCACCCCTCCTCCTAGGGCTCCAACAAAAATTTTGAGTCCCTATGTTTATGTTTCCAACTAACCAATGATAGAACAAGTTGCTTTCAACAAACTTAATAATTCACATACTTAACATAAGAATGATAAAGAAGAATGAAAAAGAAACTTTCCAAATCCTTAGTCCCCAATTTTAAATTATTTTTGTTTAAGTGTTTTTTTTACTTTAATTAGTAAAAGCAATAGATTTTTTGGTCATTTCATTTTTTATTTAGGTCATGTCAAAATCATGTGCTTTAGCTTCACTAGCATAATTGTCCATGTCAACAACTCAATAGACTTGAAATTACCACATCATCAGTTACTTACAAAAAATATTTAATTATATATTTTTTTATAGATTGATTAACTCAATTGTAATAAATAAAAATGAAAACACTCAATTGCCAAATTTTAAAAAGTTAGAACACCAAAATAGTTGTTTTCTCCTAATTTGTATGCCAATATTCCTACTCTAATATATACACTAATATTAGAGTGAAATTGTAACTCCATACCAAATCTTAACTTTTGTTTGCAATTAAATATTTTAATTTTTTTAAACATACAATTTAATCCAATTTTTCTTTTTAATTAATTTTTTAACTTAAAAGTTATTATAAAATAAATAAATTTGCAATATAAAAAATTTAATAAACATACAATGAAATATTATGCAAAATTTGTAATATAAATCTTTGAAATGTTTTTGGACAACTAATTTTATATGTAATTTTATTTTTAATTGATATATAAATAGTGAATTTGTATAATTAGCAAGAAGTAATTATTTTATTAATTTTAAATATAATTGATACATAATAGAATATATTTAACTGGATGAATTTGTAATAAGATATAAATACGGGCATCATGTGCTAAAGGAATAAATAATACAAAATTAATAAAAAGGAATATAAAGAGAAATTTTTTTAAAAGTTAAAAATGAAGTAATAAATTGGAAAAAATTATTGTAATAATGATATTTTAAAGTAAAATTTATTATATTTTGAAGTTATGAAGTTAAGGTGACCTTACATGAATTTAAAAGTGAAGGAAGTTTTAATAATATTTTTTTCTTTTTAGATAAGATTTGAATCACTTGTATACATAATTTAATTAATTTATTCTTTGAGCAAAATGTGAGAATGCTCTTGAGATTCAACATGTACATTAGGTCGATCTAAAATTTACTAACAACTTACTGATAATCAATGTCATGCACAAATTGTAAATTAATATATATTTTATTTAATTATTTAAAAAATAAATAAAATAAAATAATTTAAATATATTAAGTAATTAGTTTCAATAATATAAGAATTATAAATTAATTAAATATTTTTTAATAATATAAGTAATGATTTATTTTTAAAAAAAAATCGCACTGAAATATAAAACAAATAGCTGCAATGAAATATATCTAGAATATTATAATTCTATTTTTCTGAACATATGGTGCCATTCATAAAGGATTCCCTGCTTTTTTCCCCAACCCTCTCTATGGTTAAAAATTATAAATAAATAAATAGAAGTGATGCACTTTACTAAAAGCAGAAGAAGCACCCTGCAATGCTTACAACCCAGAATCACCGCACGCAACCTTGAACACTAAGACCAATTTGTTATGGCAAAACGGTATAAAGCTGCTTCTTCTTTTATTATCAAAAGCGTCTTTAACTAACATGATAATTAATATAATTATGTGAAAGCATAACATTCTGCTCATATGCAATCATAAGTTAACTAATTAGTCACATACATATATGCAATGTATAAATTAATCAAATAATGTTTGTGATCAAGCAATCATGATGTTCCATAATTACAGTAACCCAGAAAACAAGTGTACTATGTCTTTAGAAAGGCAGCAGCTACATCATTCTTCACTAATTATAAGTGTGTTTCAATCATCTCTAATCTTTTATAGTACAAAATATATACTGCAAATCAGTCTTCTTCTCCTGAATTCATCCATTCCGGGCATGCAAAATTCCATCATTATTCTATAGCAGAAGATGCCAACTCTATCATCTCAGTTAAGGGTACCATTTTTGGTTCAGAGCTATCATCCAACAAAACTACACCAAGCACAAAGAATTATGCATATTTCATGATTCCATGGCCACTAGCAAGCTTTTGACTAGCATTAAGGAACTGGGTTTCCAGAAAAGTATTGGACAAAATTTTTCTTTATGTGAAGAAAAGTACTACTGACAGCAAGAAATTAAATTAAAGAAGAATAAAGATAAAGAGAATATTTGATAGAGCATCTTTATGAGTAAGGCCTCACTCTTAAGCTTTCTTGTTTTTCGCTTTAGCTTTCTTGAATGTCACCACCAATGTTGTTACTTTTAGGTGTTAACAATTTCTTTAATCATCTGTTTCGCTTCCTTTACCTTACATTGACTTTGGCCTTGAAACCAGCAGAAAGAAGATAAATGTCTACTCATGAGCAATCTTTAAATTTTTAAGTGATGCTAATGCTAAAGTTCTCTGATTTCTGTAGAAAGTGAAAAGCAAAAGTGGATTTAGCTCAAAATTTGTTTTCTATTCAAAAAAATAAACAAAGAAAAGAACCTAATATATAAAAGAAGACATGTATCCATTTTCACCTTATTAAAATTCTAAAACAGCAATTAACATTTATCGGTTCAAGTAATAAAAAAATTTTAATTTATTTAAATAAAATTTTAAATTTGAATTTTACATGTAAAGAAAATAAACTTAAAATTTTTACCTCTTATAGGATCTATGAAATTTTATCTGAATTAGTTAGAGCTTTTATATATGGAATACTGAAAGTGATTAAAAAAATTAGAAAAAAAAAAAAAGAGAAAAGGCTATCTTTGTCCTCTCGAGGTGGGTATCAATCCCCTTTGGCGAAATGGCTAATTATGGTCCATTAAAATCTTGATTTATGCTTTTAAAACAAAGCATAAACACCTTCCCCATTACACTTCATGCTGCACACAGCTGATAGTATGGCAGCAGTCACTTTCTTTTTCTATGACTATGAAAATCTTGATCAGATCTTTTTTTCTTCCAAAAAATTTTGATTCCTTTTCTATTCATTAACACCCAGAAAGGTTTACCTCCAAGCTGGTGGTGGAATTGGCAGATGCTTTTTATGTTAAGCCCTCAGGACAGAGAAGAACATCTGGACTTGTTTTAGGAGCTATCTTCTCAATTCCTGATAGCTAGTCTGCAAGACCATTCTCTCGGAAATTCAAGTTTTTGCTGCTATGAATCCTCTAAATGCTAAGGAAGATTTCAAGCTGAAGGATACAAAGCCTCAGCTTGGAGAACGATGGCCTCATGGTGGAGCACGTGGCGGAGGCGGGTGGATTAGCAGCGACAGAGCTACAAGCACCTATGATCTTGTTGAGCAGATGTTTTATCTGTATGTCCGAGTTGTCAAAGCCAAAGATCTTCCCACAAACCCTGTAACTGGAAACATTGATCCCTATGTAGAAGTAAAACTCGGCAATTACAGAGGGAGAACAAAGCACTTTGAGAAGAAAACCAATCCTGAATGGAAGCAGGTCTTCGCGTTCTCCAAGGACAAGATTCAGTCTTCAGTTCTTGAAGTGTTCCTGAGGGACAAAGAGATGGTTGGAAGAGATGACTATGTTGGGAAGGTTGCCTTCGACATGCATGAAGTGCCAACAAGGGTTCCACCAGATAGCCCTTTAGCACCACAGTGGTATAGATTAGAGGACCGGCGTGGAGAGAGCAAAGTGAAAGGAGAAGTGATGCTTGCAGTTTGGATGGGAACACAAGCTGATGAAGCATTTCCTGAGGCCTGGCATTCGGATGCTGCAACAGTGCAAGGAGAAGGTGTTTACAATGTTCGATCAAAAGTTTATGTATCACCAAAACTCTGGTATCTCAGAGTTAATGTGATTGAAGCTCAGGATGTAGAGCCAAATGACAGAACCCAATTGCCTCAGGTTTTTGTAAAGGCTCAAGTTGGAAGCCAGGTACTCAAAACCAAGCTATGCCCAATTCGCACAACCAACCCAACATGGAATGAAGATTTGATCTTTGTAGCAGCTGAGCCATTTGAGGAAAAGTTGGTACTTACTGTTGAAAACAAGGTGACCCCTGCAAAAGATGAAGTTATGGGGACGCTAATTCAGCGTCTTCACATCTTTGAGAAGCGCTTGGATCACCGGCCTGTTCACTCTAAATGGTTCAACCTCGAAAAATATGGGTTCGGTGTTCTCGAAGGAGACAAGAGACATGAGCTCAAGTTTTCAAGCAGAGTTCATCTCAGAGTTTGTCTAGAGGGTGCTTACCATGTACTAGATGAATCCACAATGTACATAAGTGACCAGCGGCCAACAGCTAGGCAGTTATGGAAGAATCCTATTGGCATCCTTGAAGTTGGTATCCTAAGTGCACAAGGGCTTCTTCCAATGAAGCCAAAAGAAGGTAGAGGAACTACTGATGCTTATTGTGTAGCAAAGTATGGATTGAAGTGGGTTCGAACCAGAACAATCCTCGAAAGCTTCAATCCCAAGTGGAATGAGCAATACACATGGGAGGTTTATGATCCTTGCACTGTGATCACAATTGGAGTTTTCGACAACTGCCATTTGGGTGGTGAAAAACCAGCTTCTGGAAGTGGTGATTCAAGAATCGGAAAGGTAAGGATTCGACTATCGACCCTGGAAACAGATAGAATCTACACACACTCGTACCCGCTTCTTGTTCTGCAACCATCTGGACTTAAAAAGATGGGTGAACTCCAACTAGCAGTGAGGTTCACCTGCCTATCCTTAGCCAATATGATTTATCTTTACGGGCACCCATTGCTGCCAAAAATGCATTATCTGCATCCATTCACTGTAAATCAGCTCGACAGTTTGAGATATCAAGCCATGAAAATTGTAGCTATAAGGCTTGGCCGCGCAGAGCCCCCGCTAAGGAAAGAAGTAGTTGAGTACATGCTGGATGTAGACTCTCATATGTGGAGCATGAGAAGAAGCAAAGCTAACTTCTTTCGAATTGTGTCATTGTTTTCTGGTGTAATTTCAATGAGCAAGTGGCTTGGTGAAGTATGCACTTGGAAGAACCCGGTCACTACAATACTTGTCCATGTCCTGTTTTTCATATTGATCTGCTACCCAGAGCTGATCCTGCCAACAATGTTCTTATACATGTTCTTGATTGGAATATGGAATTATCGGTTTCGACCGAGGCACCCTCCTCACATGGATACAAAACTATCATGTGCAGAAGTGGTTCACCCAGATGAACTAGATGAGGAGTTCGACACATTTCCTACATCGAAGCAGCAAGACGTGGCACGAATGAGGTACGACCGGCTTAGAAGTGTTGCAGGGAGGATTCAGACAGTGGTGGGAGATATGGCAACACAAGGGGAGCGATTCCAGGCTCTGCTCAGTTGGAGAGACACAAGAGCAACCAGTCTCTTTGTGATATTCTGCTTTATAGCTGCTGTGGCTTTATATATAACACCTTTCAAGATAATTGCCCTGGTTGCAGGATTGTTTTGGCTCAGGCATCCTAGATTTAGAAGCAAGCTACCATCAGTTCCTAGCAACTTCTTCAGAAGATTGCCATCTAGAGCTGATAGCTTGCTTTGATCAGAAGATACACAGAAAGCTTTATTATTATTTTTTTTGTTCTTGTTTCAGCTTTAATTATGTTTCTTTTATCTGTTTTCAATAAACTAAACACTTTGTCAATAAAACTTAAATTAATTGGTCCAAGCGGAGATATTTGAAACCTGAAGGCCGCAAATGCCTTTTTTTACGCGGAATTTATAATTTATACACAATTGCTTTTCTAGACATGGTCTGTAGATCGAATCATTCTTGATCATAAGTAGCATGCTAAGATAGAAAAACACTACGTATTAATTACAAACAACAGTAAAAAGTATAAGGGTACCAATATAAGGATTTAAGATTATGCTCAAGGTCTTATACAATGGAGAAGCAGGGATCATTCTCCCACTACCTTTTCGGTCGAACAAGCACACACGGTATGAATCATGTGCTATAATGTTTATATATATATATATATATATATATATATATAAATTGATGTCAATCAAAAACATTGTGCAAATCTAAGTTTAGTCGCTCATTTGCACCTAACTCGAATTCTTGAAGTACTCTCGGTGGTAGGTAATATCCGAGAATTCACATTTAGCTTACATAGGTCATTTGGATGGGGCAATCCAAATCGTTATATGTCCAAAAACAACCTCATCTCATTTTCCTTTAAGGCAATAGTCCTAACATTTAAGCTCATCTCTACTCGTTGTCTTAGCACTAGAGGCGGTTACTTGTGTGAGTAAGCCAACCTAAAATATGTGTGACTTCTCTTTGTTGAGCATTTAACATTGTATATAAGATGTGTATAAAATAAGAATACAATAAAGTAAATATGATGATTATTGCATTTATTCAAATAATTCAATACATAAGCTTAACAAAATATTTTATATTCTATGCAATCCAAGAGAATTTATATGAGTAAGAAATGCATCTCTTGGAATTAGCTTAGTTAAAGGATCAGCCACCATTTTGGCTTAGTTAATGGCTTTATGGCCTAGTGATAAATCAACCAAGTTCCAAACTTGATTCATTTTCATAGATTCCATTTCCTCTTCCATTGCAACTTTCTACTTTTCTTTGCTATTGGGTTTCGTGATTCAAAGCGCAGTGGAAAATTAAAATTTTATTCACAAACCCGAACCAGTATCCATTTAATTTAATTAATTAATTGATTTACGATTTCCAAAAACCTTACCACAGATGCAAAAATGGGCAAGATTATTAGAAGAATGAGTGAGGGTTCACTCCGGTGACACCCTACCTCGACCTTTTAGATTTCTTATTCGGATTGAGACGCCTCCAATATTGGTACGCCATCCACAAGTATCCATATGAACAGCTGTAAGCACCCAATTTCGGGATGACTAGAGTATGGATGAGACAGAGGACCCGATGATGAAAATATACTGTGAAATTAGATTTATTGGATTTGATTTATTGGTTTAAAACTAAATTGTAAATTATTTTTAAAAATTTTTATTTTTATTTTAATTATTATTATTATTAATTTTTTTTTTTTATATTTAAAATAAATTTTCAAAAAAAAAATTTTTTTTTTTTAAAAAAAGATAGAAAATGATGAATGGGCTGTTAGGCCCATTCATCATCAAATAGGACCATCTTCCCTGTTTTTTTCCATTTCACGAATTTATTTTTTTTTGACAGATTTCCGATCGGAAATTGAATCGACCCGATTTTTTTTTTTCAAAAATTTATTTATTTATTTATTTTATTTATTTATCATTTATTATTAGATTTTGGTTAGATTATTTTGATAATTATTTTATTTTATTAGATAAATATGTAGATAAAATTTATTTATTTTTTTTAGATAAATAATAAAATAATTTATTCAATTTTTATCCTGTAACCAATTTAGGGTTACAGGATGGGGTCTTTATAAATACGTGATTTTCTTTTCACGTGGAGACTAGGTTTTTTTTCTTTTTCTTTTCTCTCCACCTCTCTTTCTGATTCTTAGCCGTCAACCAAAAGACACCCATTTTTCTTTATTCTTTACGTACTTTTTTCAAGTTTTAGCAGTGAATCAAATCCAAATAAATCAAAATCATAGACAAACACAACCAAAGCCACAGGCTTTCATTAATGGTGATCACCTTCTGAGGGGAATCAATACTGCATCCATCAAATCAGTTCTTTCTACTCTTTCTTTTTTTATTTATTTGATCTTTTTTATTCTATATATTTTATTTTTATTTTATTTTTTATTTTATTTTTATTTACTAATCTTTATTTCTTTTTTGTGTTTATGATTTTGGATGGGTGGTTTGAATCCGTGGTGGTGAACAAGATACATGAAGATCCATGGAATGCCATGGATTAAATTATGTATTTGAACGTAGTTTTATGGTTTTTTATTCATTTATTTCATAATTT
>CATIWM010267548.1:0-18904 GCA_949671775.1 Mallotus repandus
AACTTAGTATTATATAGTTTATTTTTAATTTATTAAGTTAAAAATTTGAGAGATGTCTCTTTTCATAATTCAACATTAACTCCTAAAATTTTATGTGTTGAATTATTAAATTTATAATATTTTTTATAAAAAAATTAAAAAACTCATTTTCTATATTTATTTTATTTTATTTATTCAATAATTATTATTAGTATGCATATTAAAAATAATATGTACTCTTAATAAAAAATAATAAGTTCTAACTTTTATATTTGATTAAATTTTAGTTTTTATTTTATTATAATTATTTTATTTTAAAATATGTATATTACTTGCAGTCCGTGAAAAGTACGGATTCACGACTAATTTTTATATAATTATTATTACGTAGAAACAAATTTTTGAACTCTAAAAAACTTATAACTTATTATATTATATAGAGTTTATTCTTATTAATAACTAACCGAATTTGGGACTAAAATTTTTTTTAAAGCTATGTAAATTTAAATGGAAAAACCCATTATGTGGTCCTCGAATTTTTATGGTTTGTTTTATTGAGCCCATATATATTTATTGCATTTTAAAAGACCTTTAAATATTTATTTGATACACATCAAACCCTTAAATATTTATTTGATACAATATCAAACCCTTAAACATTAATTTTACTTTCCGTTTTTTTTTTTTTTGTTAGAAAAGGGTTCAGTGTTGTATCAAATAAATGTTTAAAAGTCTTTTAAAACACAATAAATGTATAAAGATTCAACAAAACAAACCACATAAGTTCGAGGGCCACATAATGAGTTTTTCCAAATTAAATTTATATATAGAAAGGTTTTACTTGTACTTCACAAATAGATAAGTTCTAGAATATTATTAGTCTAACAGATGGATTAACAATTGGTCTTATTGCTTATTTGAAGGCTTCAAATTGTTTAATTTTTAATGTTCAATTTGTAGCTCATATCTTATGATTCTCTGTATGGTGCATTGGTTTAGTAAAAAATAAGGGTAGGAATTAGAATTAAATAGATAATTTTGATTTTTAGTGTTTGGTTAGCTAAATTTGAGTGTGGGAACAAGAATATAATTTTCTTAATGAAAATCACCATTTCCTTGTATTATTAACACTATGCATTATAACTATAGAGGGAAAGGAAGAGGAGGAGAGGGAATAAAACTTTAAATTTTGTTCTGTTTGGTAACTTTAAAGTAACTAATAAAAGGAAAAGAAGTTGAAATATTTAAAAGTGGAATAA
This sequence comes from Mallotus repandus, assembly GCA_949671775.1. Lineage (NCBI taxonomy): Eukaryota > Viridiplantae > Streptophyta > Magnoliopsida > Malpighiales > Euphorbiaceae > Mallotus > Mallotus repandus. The sequence goes on from CATIWM010267548.1 coordinate 1,239, forward strand.
AACTTTAAATTATAATATATTTTTGGGTTGAAATATTTTACACCTCAAATTAATTTCACCTTCTACGTACAAAGGGAATGAGGAAAATAATTTTCCTTTTATTCTCTTTCCCCTCTATTAACTTTTAATAGTCAAACAATATAAAATCTAATTCCCTCTCATTCCTTTTATATTCCCTCAATTCATACATAGTGTAAGAAATGAGTTTTAATTCTCTTTAAAATCAAATCAAACTAATTATAAATTGGTCAAATAATTAAATATTAACATATACTTCTAAAACTTATAAATAAAACATATAAATTAATAAAATATGTATTAAATGTTTGAATAAAAATATTTTTAAAAATAAATAATTTTTATAATAATTTCTTAAAAAATATAGTATTAACTGAATAAATAATTATAAATTACTTTTTCATGTATAAAAATAATTATAATATTAATTTTTATATATAAAGGATAATTATAAAAAGGGATAACGACATTTGTAGTCCTAAAAGTTATATACTTTTTACAATTAAGTCATGAATGCTCAATTTGTAACAACTAAGTTCTGTGAGTATTTAAAAATTTAACTGTTAGTCTTATCCCATTGATCTAACAGATTGAGCTTATGTGACACTAATTTGGCCCAAATTGCATCCATGTGAGCACCTCAGTAGCCACATCAGCCGCTCATGTCAGTTCCTTCTTCTTCTTCTTCTTCTTCTTCTTCTTCTTCCTCTTCCATTTTTCTCTTTCTTCTTCCATTTGCTTCCTATATCAGCTCCCAAATTTACAAAAATGATAAATACATTCATCCTCCTACAAATTATGTAATCCAAAACTTGTTTCAATGATAAACACACTCATCATCTACTTGTTTGTTAAAATTCCCCAAAGAAAAAATAAATAAATTATGCTAGTCCCATTAGGTGCTGGCAAGGTCTATGGCAGTAGCCTCCTCATCCTCACAACTACATAAATGTTAAGTTCAACTACAATCGCATCGACCCACTTGTGCATGTGATAGATCCATTGCTTTCTTGGGCACAAGAAACTCATTGATCAATGAGTGGTCTTAGCTTTTATCGTCTTCGTCTACAAGACCGAATTAAGGGTAGTGTTGATAAACTCCATAAATTCCTAGAGAAAGAAGCAAAATTGCAAGCAAGAAATAGTCTGAAAGATTAGAAAGGATCTGCTTTGAGTCAATTTGATAGTAAAAAGAACAATGATAGCAAAAGGGCCTGCTCGTTTAATGAGGAAAGTGAAGATGACGGAGAGGAGCATAAAGTTGTGAAGAAGATGAAGATGAAGAGAAGTGATAAAAAGGAGAAATCTGTGAGGAAGCTGGTTAGGGATTTTGTTAAGGTGGCAAAAGAGAGCATAGTTAATGATACTGATTTGTTGCTAATAGTGGTGGTGCAAGTTTTTTAGGAGATAAATGAAGAGATTTCTGTTGGAAAGAAAGTAAAGAGAAGAAAAATGGTTAAGGACCATTTTCACCTCTCTTAATGGTTTTAATCTTCATGAGAATACAAGTGTTTCACCTCTTAAATAATTACATGAATTACATAATTTATAGGAGGATGAATGTGTTTATCATTTTTGTAAATTTGGGAGCTGATATAGGAAGCAAATGGAAGAATAAAGAGAAAGATAGAAGAAGAAGAAGAAGGAGCTGATATAGCTACTGAGGTGCTTACATGGATGCCACTTGGGCAAAATTAGTGTCACATAAGCCCAATCTGTTAGAATTAACAGGATAAGACTAACGGTTAAATTTTTAAATACTCGCAAAACTTAACTGTTACAAATTGAGCATTCATGACTTAATTGTAAAAGGTATATACCTTTTAAGACTGCAAATGTTGTTATCCCATTATAAAAGTATTTTAAATGATAAATGATATTGATTTCCATTCCTATTTCATAATTGACTAAATATTTTTTTTTGTTTTTCATTCTCTTTTCTATTTTTTTCCATTTCAATTTGAACTAGTATCGTACTCGCGCGATGCGTGATTTTATTTTTTATTGATATATATAAGTTAACTTATTATTTTATTTTAAGAAAAATGATGTTTGTATTTGGCATTAAATATTGTATATTTTTAATTTATAAAATATATTTCAATTGATATAAAATTTATATTTTAGTTATTATTTAAATTATACAATTTGAGTTAGCAAACCTTTTTTTTTATGAAATAGACAAAATCAATTTTATGTGACGCTAAAAGATCACTAAGTAAAAATTAAATAAAAATAAAATTATAAGCTACTAAATTCTAAATTTGCTTTTTATTTCATACATAATAATAAAGTAAATAAACTTGATGGACATCTTTGATAGCATGTAAGGTTCTTTTCTTTTTATTCTATGTTTTGTCTCTTCTTCATTATTGGGTGCTTGCTCTTTGAATCTTTTTCATTCATACTTTTGTAGGAGTTTGACATTGTTTACCTTATCATTATTGAACTTAAGTGTATTAGTATTAAAGATAGACATTTTAATTATAATGTTTAATACATGTAAGACTAAAATAAAGTAGAATTAATAATAAAAAATTATTGTGTCAAAACATATATATTATACATTATACATAAATAATATATAATTACTTGCCTCTGAAGCTGAAGATTGAACTGATGACGAATTTGTGGCCTGCGAATTATTTAATTCTTTTTCTTTTGCATTTATTTCCTATCATTGAAAAATTAAGTTATTTTAGTGATGCATATATATATATATATATATATATATGTGTGTGTGTGTGCGCGCGTGCGTGCGTAAAAATAAATATAATAATTGAATTATTTAATTAGAAATAGAGTAGTAGAATTAGGTGTACCTTTTGCAAAGTTTGAAGCTTGAATTCTTTTTCCCATTTTTCATTTGGTGAAAAAAAAAATTTCATTGTGTATTTTTACAAACCTTCTTGATTGTACTCTTTCAATTTAATTTTGAATTCAAATGTCTTGCCTTGAAGTTGTTCAATTGCTTGTGGTGATTCACTTTCTGAATTTGATTTTCTTTGCAATAAGTTTGATACACTTTGCTTGATGCTTTTTTTCAGCTTCTTTATTGAAGAGGACAAATGTAGTATTTTCTGTTGCATTTGTGAATGTCAATTCTAATTTGTAGCTACAAGTAATTACATAAGCTTTTAGTAATTTTTTTAAATAATTTTGTCAAATGAGATTGTTAAAGAAAATTTATACCTTATATGTGGACATTTACATTCCATGTTGCATCGATCACAAAAGTATATTCCATCATCAGTGATTTTAATCTTGCACCTTGAGTAACTTCCATCATTTCAATTGCCAAATGAATAGATTGTTTGATAACAATGATGACCTGAAAATCACAACCAGTAGATAGTTTGGTAAAAAACAAACACAATTGAAAATGTGTACCTCATTTTCCCATGGACGAACTTGTGAAGGATGGTATTTACTGTCGAAGTGCGAAAGACAACAAAGTGCAAAAAACATGCAAATTATCTTAAGCCCAAAAAAAATAAATAAATAAATAAAAGAGCAAAGAAACAAATCAAGTCATATAAGCACATGTAAGGAAATTTTTGTAATGGCACAAATTGTAAGGTTATTACTTTGTTGATTGATGCCTTCAAAATAAAGTCATATCAGCTCCTGCTCCAATTTTTCTCTTCCACTTAAATAATAATTTTAAAAGAATTTTAGTTGTAGTTAAATAATTTAAATTCGTTCAAACACACACATTGAACTTTCAAATATTTATTTGACTGGATTTGTTTTGATAGAGTTTTAGTTGTAGTTAATATATCATATTTAATGAATGTGATTGTATATATTTAATCTATCCTAATGTAATTAGTTAAAATTCAAGAGTTATAGTTATAGTTAAATAATTTAATTTTGTTTAAACATACATATTGAACTTTCAAATATTTATTTAACTGGCTTATTTTAAATAGAGTTTTAGTTGTAGTTAATCTATCATATTTAACTAATTTAATACTATATAATAATCTATCCTAATGGACATAATTAGTTAAAATTTAATATTTAAAATATACGATAAAAAGAATTTTTTAAAATTCTGTAGAGATTTTTATCTTATTGGATGTAATCAGTTAAAATTTAATATTTTAAATATATGATAAACAGAATTTTTTTAAATTTTGTAGAAATTTTTACTTTTGTTAAAATTTAAAAATAATAAAATATAATTTAACAATATACATATGAATTTTTCTATAAATTCCCATCCTAAGTGGCACTCTATATTAATTTTTCTTTACTTTAGCTTTATATAAGTATATAGGTTACAATTTCAATTTTGGACCACCAACCAAATCCGGTCAAACAGCAATGGCTTCTCAAACCCCGAAATCATGGATCTGTTAGTATTATAATGGAGACGGCCTTTCATCTCAGCTCATACCAATATATAATATTTTACATCAACGCTTCTTGTTGTTGTTGTTTTATTATTATTATTATTATTTGGCTAGAGATCTGGTCAATATTGCTATTTTAAGATTGATGTGATTCCTTTCAAAAAGATTGATATGATTAAAAAATAAAAAAATATTTTATTTTATTTTATTAAAAAATAGAGATGTATATTACAAAGATTAAAGCATCTTATTTGCTAAGATACTCACGAAAATATTAAGGACAAAAATATCAACCAAATTAATACTAAAGAATGAAAATTTTAATTTTTAAATAAAATTAATGAAAGTATAAATTATATAAATTATTTTTTATCTGAATCGCTAAAATTTACATCTTTGATTAATTAAGTTTGATGTGGATGCAACACAAAAAAAAAAAAGAGCTGTAATGTTTGTGGTGTATGAGAATTCCATGTAAACTCCTCATGCAGTGGAGATGTATTGTCAAATTTTCATTCATTTCCTCTGCAATTGATGTTAAAAAAATAGGTTCTTTTTATGGTACAAATATTTGTATCTATATAAATGGAATAAAAATTATTAAATTTATTTTTATTTAATTATTTTTATATATCAATATTTATAAAATGTATAAATAGCTATAATTAAATTAGTATTAATCTTCTAATTTCATTTATATAGATATAGATGTTCTAAAAAATAAAAAGAAGTTGTTAACTTTTTTTTCCTCGGGTACACCCTTTAAAATTAAAAATACACAAACTATTAGGGGGACTTCCTAATTAGCAGCACATGAAGATGAGATAAGTACAATTTTGATCTCTATAGTTTTACCGTTTGGTAAAACCTATTATGTATTTTTTTGGCATTAAAGTACCTTGTGTTTTATATTTTTTAATATTTTTAATACCTTTTAACGAATAGTGTTTAAAATGTATGCTTTAATATAAATATAATATGTATTTTCAATGTTAAAATCATATAATGAGTGATATATCATTAAACTAATAACAATAAACTCACAAAAAAAATAATTTAGATGTATTTTTAATTTAATTATGAATAAAAAGAAAAGATTTTTAAAATAAATTTACAATATTTTTTATAAATGACCAATTAGTTAAATTGATCACAAATCATATATAGAATAAATTTATGATTAAAATTTAATGTTATATTAATATTTTCTTATAAAATAATGATAATATTTGTTAGAAGGCACTAAAAGTGTAAAAAAATAGAAAACACATGGTACTTTAATGCCAAAAAAATACAGGATAAATTTTGCCAAACAGCAAATTCATAGGGATTCAAATTGTACTTATCCCTATGAAGATTGAAGACCAACATATCCAAACATTAATTAACTTTTTTTAAAAATATTTTTAAGAGTCATTCTACAATAGAAATATTTGTATCTATATAAATGCAATTAGAACCGTTAAAATACTCCTAATTTAATTACAACCATTGATATATTTTATAGGTATTGGTACACAAAAATGATCAATAGTTATAATTAAATAAAAATAAATTTAACGGCTCTAATTTCATTTGCATAGATACAAACGTTTGTTTCATAGCAAGAGCCCATTTTTAATTTTTACTACGTAAGTACAATTATTCGGGGAAAAAGGACCAATTGAGGCCCTGATATTTTGTGCGAGGTTCAGTTAAGTCTTTAATCTATTTTTTGGCTCAAAAATAGACCTAATATTTTTTAATCCGATCATTTAATCCTTTTAAAAGGTTTGACCTTCAAGAAAATTATAAACTAGTCCCTAAATTTATTTTATATCAAAATATTTCAAATTTTAAGTTTTAATAGACAAAATTGTCTTTTTTATTAATAATATAATTTTTAAGAAAAAAACTATCCTTTTCTATTAATAATATAATTTTTATGTAAAAAACTATTCTACTTGATTATCAGTCTTTCTAAATTAAATTATATGTGTAATATAAAATAATTAAATTTAAAAATTTAAATTTAAATTGAAGTGATATATATGTGTACGTGTGTGTATATATTTGTTTGAATAATAAAACATGCGGAGTCTTTGCTCTTATTCGCTGATGATATACTTTTAATAAAATGCTTGATATTGAAATTTCTAAGTATTAATTCAGTTAAATAAATAAATTTATATTTTAATAATTTTATTTTTTAATATATAAAAAATTAAACATTTAGAGAATAAACACTCCTCTTTCCTCGTTCTCTCTATCGTATTTGCCAATATTATATTTTAAATTTTAAATTTTTATTTATCTAATTTAAAATGAAGCATTATATATGTATATTAAAAAATCAAAATTAGTTTTACTTTGATTTACATTTTTATTTTTAATTTAATTAATTTAGATTATACTGATAGTTTAGTGTAGAGAGATTAATAATTAAATAAATTAATTTCCTTGAAATTATACTATTAATAAAAAATTTAGAATAATTTCATCTATTAAAATTTAAAACTTAAAATATTTTGACAGAAAAATAATTTTGGGGACTAATTTATAATTTTTTTTAGATGTTAAACCTTTAAAAAGGACTAAATAATTGGAGTGAATACTATTATATGTATTTTTGAGTCAAAAAAAAAATATCAAAATTTAATTGAGCCTCACTATACATTATGAGTTAAATTGGACCTTTTCTCTTCATTCTGGCAATTGCTACTGAAAAGGTACCATACACATCCTTTACACAGTTAATGACCTTTTTTTGTTCTTTATCAAATATATTATCACCTCAACCTGCAAATGTCGAATACCTATGAGCAATCATGCAGCTCATGAAAAGGGTAAGAGACAATACTTTTTTTTTTGGTCCCCATCTGATGTTTTTATCATGTCAGGTGCTAGATTTTTAGATGAAGGGGAAAAAAATATTTGCAATCATCAAGGCACTCAACAATTGATTCCCATCATACTATGAAGATACTTTGATATTAAATCACAACTTTTTAAGTACAACTCATGAGATTCAATAAACTCAAATTATCTCCAATTAAACAACTGGTATTTATAGATCCATTACAAATACCATTTCTCAATGCATATTCCTAACTAAAATTATATTATTGGTGGCCAATCAATAACAAACTTAAAAAGAAATAAATAAAATATGTAATATCATTAATAGGTAATTGAATTCAAAAGCTTAGACCAAGTGAAATTCATGACTCCTAGCAACAATAAATTTAGCCTAACATTATAGCATTCAACATTAATATCAAAGTATCATAAGAAAAATCTATGATTCAAGGGGTGTTTGGTTTAACTGATTGGAACAGCAGTTAGAAGTTTATTATTAAAAAGTTGATCAAAATATGTTTGGTAAATTTTTAAAATCAGCAGCTGATAGCTAATTAAAAGTCAATTAAGTGCTGATTCAAAAAGCTTCAAATTTTAACTTTTTTTAAAACAATTTATTATAATTATTTTATTTTTATAAAATTAACTTTATTAAAAATATCCATTATTTGCTCATAGTCATACAACGACACATTCTGAGGCAAGGATCACTTCCTTTTCATTTCTGAATCATGATATTATTTTTTATATATTAACCTAAAAGTTCACCGCAGTCGGTACAATCAAATATCCAACTAGAAAAGGATGATTTTTTTCTTTTTGACAAACTCCATGGTTGCTAATAAAATCTCAATATGCAGGCTTTGCTTTTCAACTTAAACAATGTTTTAAATTCGATTTCGTCTTTATTTTATATGAACTTTCAATTGAATCGAATATTTTATTGGTGAATACAACATATAAAACTTCCAATTTGTTTGGTAATAAGCATAAAACTGCAAATTGGAAGGCGTTTCCACTGCAAATTTTGAATTTTTGCATAAAAATTAAATTAGCTTGTTAAAAGAAAAAAAATTAAACAGTATTATTTTGTTCTTATTAAAAAATTATGAATTTAATACTATATTATTATTTAAAATTTATTATTATTATTATTATTATTATTATTATTATTATTATTATTGTTTGTTTGTATAAAATAAATAAATTATGTCTAGAATAGTAATTTTATATACTAACTGAAACCGCTTACATACATTTTACCAAACACTATTACAAAACAGCTATCAACTATCAGTTAATAGAAACCGCTAAACTAAATAGACCCTCAATTACAAGAAAAATGGGAAAAAAAAGAAAAGAAAATAATTATGGGGATTTTTGGTCTTTTTCCTCCATTTTGCTTTTGTAGAGATTTTTCTTGCTCCTCTAAGTATTTCTAGAATCCCCTCAAATCGGAACCTCCTTTTATAGAATTGCTATTGGAAATCTCCTAAATTCGCTTTGTCCTTCGTTCACATGTCAGCTTGATACAACTAGCATCAAGCTTTTTGCGGTAACAATTTTCCCTGTGATCATAACAGAATGTCTAGCTTACTGAAATCTGTGATCACAACATTGCCCTGCAATCGCAACAGCAACTTTTGACATACAAAACCTACAATCGCAGCAGAAACTCTGGAACTTGTCATCTTACGCTTGCATCTTCTCCCGATCATAGCCGTTAGCTATCTCCCAAAATTTACTTTTACCTCTTTTCCTTTCTTTCTCTAATCCTCCATTTTCCTACAAAATAAAATAGAAAACATGAAAGTCCAATATTCACTCATAATTAACCTATCTAAACCACTAATTACACTAAAAACACACAAAAAAAAAACACTAAAAAAACACCATAACCTAACAGACAATCATAAATTCAAGAAATATATGATAAACAAATATTTTCAAAAAATTAATGTGTATTCATGTAGTATATAAATATATAAAATTTATTTTAAAAGATGAAAATCTCCTTTTTTAGTGTTCTTAATGAAATATAGTGTATATATTTTACATTTTCATATGGTTATTATTATATAAAAGCAAACTTTCTTAAAATGAAAGTTAAAAACTTATAACTTATTATAATTTAGAGTTTATTTTTATCTATAACTAACCCAAACTAGAACCATATTTTTTTAATAATTACTATAAGAAAGTTATTCTTATATAGAATTTTTATAAGAGAAAATGATATGTTTAATCCTCAATTTTAGACCAATTATCAATTAAATCCTACTTTCAAAGTCATTTCATTTTGCTTCTTCAACTTTATAAATTTTATCAATTCTATCCAATTGTATTGAAGGATCTAATTGTATTTTTAAAAATTATTTTTTAGATCACTATAAAATAAATTTGACTATTATTCAATTTTTTTCTTCTTTTTTAAGAAAAATAAAATTTGAAATATATTTTCAAGTTTTTATTTTACCATTTTTCAAATAAATTTATAAATTAATTTATAAATTTTTCCATAAAATTTTAAATTTTTTTGTATCAACTAAAAATAATAAGAAAAAAGTGATAACTTGTGAACCAATTTATTATATAAACTAATATTAATAAAATAAAAAAATAAAGTAAGCAATTTTAACTATCACTATAAATAATAATAAAATTTTAATTTTTAAATTTTTTCATATTTTTCAGAAAAACTAAATATTTTTTTTTATTCTTGACTAATATTTTTAGTATATCAAAATTCTCTCTTTTTTTATCTAATACTTTTTTAGTTTGACCTCAATTAGAAAATTTTCTAAATAATGTGGTTGAAAGTTGAGAAGTAAATTTAAATTTTGAAATAGTTAAAATTCAAGGAGTTTTAGTTAAAAATTAAAGATTTATGAAAATATTTAGAAATTAATTTTTAAATTTATGTCAAGAGTGACAAAATTAGAATTTAAAAAAGATTTTATTTTGTCTTATAGAAAAAAAGGATAAAAAAATTAATAAGTGTCAAATTTATTTTATAGAGATCTAAAAGTAATTTTTTAAAAATACAATTAGGTCCTTCAAATAAAATTAGATAGAACTGACATAATTTATAAAGTTAAAGGAGAAAATTGAAATGATTTTTAAAGTAGGATTCAATTGATAATTGGCTCAAAACTTAGGATAGAGCTTATGGTTTTCCCTTTTTATAAGGAAAAACCTATTATTTGATCCCCAAACTATACGAGTTTTCCACACTTCGTCCCTAATTTTTATTTTGAAGAATTGAGTCCCTGAACTTTTATTTTTTTATTTTCACAATATTTTCACTCAAAATTTCAAATTGAAGATATTGTCGTCTTCTATTGAGTTATAAAAGCACATTTCAATAAAAAAACATGTCTAAACCAGCTGTCAAAAATAAACAATTTCCATCAACATCTTAGAGCAGCCCACAATCAACAGTGAAATGAAGTTCAAATGATGAAGCTCACAACCGATAATTGGTTGAGATGTGCTTTTATAATTCAATAGAAGACAACATCTTCAATTTGAATTTTTGAGTGAAAAAATTATGAAAATAAAAAAAATAAAAGTTGAGGGACTCAATTCTTTAAAATAAATGATTAGGAACGAAGTGTGAAAAACTCGTACAGTCTGAGGACTAAATAATGGGTTTTGCCTTTTTATAATTAAAAAAGTTTTACTGCACTTCACAAATTAATAATTTCTAGAATATTATTAGTCTAAGATGGGATTAACAGTTGGTCTTCATGCTTATTTAAAGGCTTCAAATTGTTCAATTTTTCATGTCCCATTTGTTGCTCACATATACCTCTCTTATCTTCTCATTCTCTAACAGCAATGGCTTTTCAAATCCAAAATTCATGGCTTTATAGTTCTTATAAGGAAGATGATCTTTCATCTCCACTAGTTCTTGTTGCTTGTGTTACTATAATGACATTATTATGGGCATTCAAGAAAGCAACGAGAAGAAACTCTCACTTACCACCAGGACCTCGTGGCTTTCTGGTCCTCGGCTATCTTCCCTTTCTTGGCTCCAATCTACACTAGTTCTTCATGCAACTCGCTTAAACATACGGTCCAATCTACAAACTTTCAATCGGACTGAAACTGTGCGTCATAATAAGCTCTCCAACTCTGGTTAAAGAAATTGTACGAGACCATGATACACTATTTGCCAATAGAAACCCAACCATTGCAGCAAGAACCTTCACTTACGGTGGCAAAGACATCGCTTTTTCACCGTATGGCCCTGAATGGCACCTGTTACGCAAAATATTCGTGCGCGACATGCAAAGCAACGCGAATCTTGAAGCTTTTTGTTCTCTCAGAAGAACCAAAGTGAAGAAAAGTGTGAAACATGTGATTGGTATGATTGGTCAGGATATTAATGTTAAAGAACTGGCTTTGTTGACAGTGATTAACATGATAACAGGGATGTTTTTGTTGTACTCTTAAGCTTCAAACAAACAATACAAATAAGCTGGAAGTTCAAAGCTAATTTTATTCAATGAAAGATACTATGGCTTTATACAAGCTTTACAAAAAAAAATTGCAAAAATAAAGCTACCACGTTTACAAAGACTAAGGACGTGGTCAATTTGTTAGGAATGAATAAAATCGAAACTAAGTCCTACAAATTAGGACATTATTAATAGAAGCAACAACTAAGATGAGCCAAGTCATATGGACTTTAGTCACCAAGAAAACAATAACTCTAACAAACCCTCCCTTAAACTAACAGCAAATAGTGACCTGCAATTTGCTGTCAGTTTACCTCTGGTGCCAAACAAACTCCAAGCAGCTCTCTTAATCTTATGAAAACTTCGAGCCTCAAAGGCTCAGTCATAATATCTGCTAACTAATCCTTTGATCCACAATACTCCAATTTAACAAACCCGTCATTTGTTAAATCACGAAGAAAATGAAATCTAACATGAATGTGTTTACTTCTACCATGCATAACTGGATTCTTCGATAATTTAATTGTGGAGCTGTTGTAATAAAAAATATCAGTGCACTTATCTTGTTTATGACCAAGCTTTTCAAGAATCCTACGCATCCATACACTTTGGCAAGCGCAAGAAGCAGTTGCTATGAATTCTGCTTCAGTAGTAGAGAGAGTGACCACTGGCTGTTTCTTTAAGGACCATGCTACTACACCTGAACTAAGCAAAAACACATACCCTGATGTACTCTTTCGATCTTCAATATCTCCCACATAATCGCTATTGGAGTAGGCTACCAACTTCTCTTCCCCACCTTTTTTGTAAAAAATCCCTAACTCTGTAGTTCCTTTTAAGTAACGAAGAACCCTTTTGACAGCTGCTTGATGTAGCTCATGTTAGCTCTCCATGAATCTACTGATTAAACTCACCACATAAGCTAAATCAGGTCTAGTGGCAGTCATATACATAAGACTCCCTACCATTTGTTTATAAACAGTTGCATCAACACCAACACCACCTTCATCTTTTCCAAGCAATCAAATTTTTTACCGGATTACAGTGCTCCATGCCAAACATTTCAAGCACTTCATTGGCATATTTCTTTTGGTTGATGAAGATTCCTTCACTGCTTTGCACCACTTCTACACTAAGAAAGTATTTCTTTCTCACAAGGTCAGACATGTCAAACTCTTGTTTCATCGACCTTTTGAAATTTTATAACATTGCTTCATCATTCCTTGTGAAAATGAGATCATCAACATACACACTCACCATAAGTAATTTCCCTCCTTCATTTGCTTTTATAAATAATGTGTGTTCATTCGGACATCTTTCAAAGCCTTCTTTCATGAAGTAGGACTCAATTTTGCTGTACCAAGCTCGAGGAGCTTGTTTGAGTCCGTATAAGGCCTTCTTGAGTTTATAAACTTTGTCTTCTTCTTCCTTCACTTCATATCCTTGAGGTTGCTCAATAAAAATTGCCTCATTCAAGTCTGCGTGCAAGAAGGCACTCTTCAGATCGAGTTAGTATACACTCCAACCTTTACAAGCAGCAAGAGCTAGAATCATTTGAATGGTATCCCAACGAGCTACAGGTGCAAAACTTCTGTGTAGTCTATCCCAACCTACTGGGAGTATCCCTTGGCGACAAGCCTTGCTTTGAATTTATCCACTTCCCCATTCTCATTTAGTTTGGTCTTAAATACCCATTTCACTCCTTTTTTTTTTTTTTTTGCTCCAACTGGAAGTGTAGTGCGCTCCTAAGTCCCACTCTTCTCAACGGCTTTGATTTCCCAGTCTATTGCCTCTCTTCACTTTGGGCTTTTAATAGTTTCTTAGAAAGACATAGGATCATTAAAGACAACAAACATCGATAAATTATTTTCTTCTTCTTCAGATAATCCCTCACCACTTACATAATCTTCCATCCAAGTTGGTGCTCTTCTAACCCTCCCTTGAGCTGGACTTGGAGGGTTATGTTCAGCTTCTTCACTTGATGATGTATAGGAACCATTGGCACCATTTTCAACTTCCTCTTCCTCTTCTTCTACTTCATGCTCTTACATCTTATCTTTATCTCCCCATTCAAGAATGGCACAACTATCTCCTGTAGCTGTTTTACTCCAATCCCATTGTTTGTCTTCTTCAAACACCACATCCCTACTTATAATGACCTTTTTTGACACAGGATCATACATTCTATAGGCTTTAGATTCCTGGCTTAAACCGAAAAAGGAAAATTACAGACTTTTAACATCAAGTTTCTGCCTATTTTTATCGGGGATGTGCACATGTCTGATGCAACCAAACACCCTAAAGCGTTCCACTGAGGGTTTAAGGCCATTTCATGTTTCTTCTGGCATCTTATCCTTTATAGCAAGAGTAGGACATCGGTTGAGCAAGTGAACAGTCCAGTTGACGGCTACAGGCCAGAATTCTTTAGGGACAAGCTTCTCCGTCAACATGCATCGTACTATGTTCATGATTGTCTAGTTCTTTCGCTCTGCAACCCTATTTTATTGTGGGGTGTAGGTTGTGGTGAGCTATCTAGAAATACCATTTGAGCTGCAATACTCATTAAATTCTAAAGAGGTAAACTCTCCTCCTCAGTCAGTTCGAAGACAACATATAACATTTCCAGTTTCTTTTTCTACTAGACTTTTAAAATTTTTGAACATAGTAGGTGCTTCTGACTTAAGATTCAAAAAATATGTCCATAACTTTCTACTATAATCATCAATAAATGTGATTATGTACCTTTTGTGGCTGTTTGATTCAAGTGTGATGGGACCGCAGATGTCGGCATGTACGAGTTGCAATTTCTGAGTAGCTCTCCACAAACTCTTCTTAAGAATGGTCTCTCGATGTTGTTTTCCTACCATACATACTTTGCATATTTCAGAGGGAGCATTAAAAGGAGGCATACCTTTCACCATCTTCTTGAAAATAAGGTTTTTAAGCCTTTGAAATTTAAGTGCCCAAATCTACGGTGCCACAAGTCAGTTTAATCTTCGGATGTGGTCTTGAAGCATGCAGGAGTAGGAATTGGAACTTAAGCTTGCACTTGTGTTTCTGGTTCAACAAGAAGAATGAACATCCGATTAGCAGACATTCGAGTTTGCATAATCAACCCTCGTGTATCATGATAAATCTTGCATACTCCATGTTATATTAGAATAGCAAGATTTTTTTCTTGCAACTGGCCAATACTAAGTAGATTATTGTGAAGCTCAGGTAAATAATAAACTTCAGTAATCACCTAACATGTGTCGTTAACTCGTAACTTGATGCTTCCCTTCCCCATCACTGCCATTTTGGTGTTATTATCGAGTTTCACAACCTGCCTGAATGTCTCATCTAGATGGAGAAACCACTTTTTATCTCCAGTTATATGATTGTTGCAACCTGAGTCGAGAAACCATATCGCTCCCTTTTAAGAATTGTGAAAATCCACTTGACCTATCAGCAAAAGTTCTTGATCTTCATCTACTTTTGCATGATTATTGTAACCTGAGTCCTCTAGAAACAACATCTCTCCCTTTTGAGAATCGTGCAAATCCACAGAATCGTGAAAATCCACTTGAGCCATTAGCAGCAATATTTCTTTATCTTCATCTGCTTCTGCATAATGAGCTCCTTTTTCCCAAATAGGACACTCATATTGAAAGTGTCCTATTTTGTGGCACTTGTAGCATTCCATAAGTGCTTTGTTAAATCCCTGCCTACCTCTGCCTCCTCCACAACCTCGAGATGCACCTCGACCACCTCTGCCTCTCCCTCCTCCTTCACATGAGACATTCAAAGCTTGTTCATCACCTTTATTGTGACTGTTCATTATTTGTTCATGAACAAGTAAGCTACTTTGAAGCTCATCTATGGTAAGTTGGCTCAAATCATTTGACTCATCCACCGAACATACCATATAATCGAATCTGGCAGTCATTGATCATAAAATTTTCTCAATGATTATGACATGCTCCATCTTTTCTCCATGAACTTTCATCTTATTTATAATAGTCAGTGTTCAAGAAAAATACTCGTTCACCTTCTCTCCTTCTTTCATATGGAGTACTTCAAATTCTTTTCTCAAAGCTTGCAATTGAGCCCTCTTAACTCGTGTTGACCCTGGTACTTCTGCTTCATAGAGTCCTATATGCTCTTGGAACTTCCCTTATCAAGAATTGTCTCCATGATAGTGCGATCAATGGCTTGAAAAAGGTAATTTTTCACCTTTAGGTCTTAAAGTCGTAATGCCTCTATTGTTTCCTTTTGTGCATCTGTTGGCACAACTCCATCTTCTACTATGGGAACTCCTTACTCTATCAAGTGCCAATACTCTTTAGATCGAAGAAGATTCTCTATGCGCATAGCCCAATAATCGTAGTGACCATGAAGCTGAGGAATAGTAGCTTGAACATACTTATCTGTTGCCATCTCTAACTTTTATGTTCCCATTTCAGACTTCTCACTCTTTTTTTTATCCTCACAAAGTGTTTCACTCGTTCTCACCAAGTGTTTCACTCTCTCTCTCTTGTTAGGATACTGCAGTTCCTAACTTCTCTTAATCAGGCCTTGTGTAGAGCTCTGATACCACTTTATTGTACTCTTAAGCTTCAAACAAATAATACAAATAAGCTGGAAGTTCAAAGCTAATTTTATTCAATGAAAGATACTATGGCTTTATACAAGCCTTAGAAAACAGAATTGCAAAAATAAAGCTACCACGTTTACAAAGACTAAGGATGTGGTCAATTTGTTAGGAATGAATAAAATCTAAACTAAGTCCTACAAATCAGGACATTATTAACAAAAGCAACAGCTAAGATGAGCCAAGTCATATTGATTGTAGTCACCAAGTAAACAATAACTCTAACAGTTTTGGGGTGGCACGCTTGAAAGAGATGGAGAAGATGAAATAGGAGCGAAGTTTAGAGCGGCTCTATCTGAATTCATGGAGATATTCGGAAAGCCAAATGTTTCATATTTTTTTCCATTTCTTGCAAGATTTGATATACAAAGAGTGGAGAGGGATATGAAGTTGGTGACGTAGAGAATTGATACAATCTATGATTATGTGATAGATCAATATTGCATTAACAAAGTGAAGGTATGCAACAGAGATGAGGAAAATTCTGAAAAGAAAGATTTCTTGCATTTCTTGCTTGAATTTAAAGAGGAAGACACTAGGAGATCTATTTCCAGAGATCAAATTAAAGCCCTCCTCATGTTAACCTTTCTATCGTTTTACTTGTTTCTCTTTCTCCGTCTTTTTTCTCTATTTCGGTTGGTACAGTAAATATCCACAAACTAGGGTTGTTTAAATTCTTGTACGACGAATTCACCGATATGCAATTTAGATTTTTAATTTTAGACAAATAAAAAATTAAATTTTCAAAAAAATATGAGGCAAAAAGGTAATTGTCGCTATCCTCGACGTCACTGTTCATTACCCTAAATGTAATTGAGAAAGCTATGCATTCTTTTTTTTTTTTTTGTTCTTTCTCCTCAAAATAATCTCACACAAGATTACCAGGATATTGTGATTGGTGGGGCTGGTACTAGTTCATCAATAGTGGAATGGGCAATGGCAAAATGATGCTACATCCTCAAGTAATGAAGAAAGCACAAGAAGAATTATCTGAACTGGTAGGCGACAATAGTATAGTTGAAGAAATTCACATTCGAGAATTACCATAAATGCATGCAATAGTAAAAGAGACATTGAGATTGCACCCAGTTGCACCATTACTTTTACCTCGCTGCCCAACTGAGTCCAGCAGTGTGACACCTGTTAAGGATGCCAAGCATACATTGTATGCATGTGACTAACACATAACATATTTATTGATATCAAATTTATAGCTCACAATTCCACATATGTAACACACATTACACACTAGTCTTAATACAAGATATGAAAATTCTCTAACATGCGACGTTTAAGAACAACTGAGGACGACCTCCTGCTGACCCACCTGACACAATGCTAGTGTATCTGATGCAA
>CATIWM010267595.1:0-11922 GCA_949671775.1 Mallotus repandus
AAAAAAAGTAAAATGGACATTCTTAAAAATAAAATAAAAAATAGAGCACGCTGAAAACTAAAATAGACACTTCTATAATTTATATAAAAGATAGGGTAATTGATTGTAAATAAGATAGAAAAAACGTTTAATTTTAAAAATTTTCCTAATTTTTAATTGTATTAAACTGATGGACTCAAATATTTTTAGCCCAAAATTTCAATTTGGGCACAAACATATGGTATTTTTTTTTAAAAAAAAAACAATTTGTTTAAATGGCGAAAAAGGAAAGAGACAAAAGTCTCCCAACCCCTTTCTCTATGTGCATTTGCTTGCAATTGTAATTAGGTAATACATATTTTTTGAAATTTAAAAAAATTTTAAAATTATTATACAGACTTAAAATTTTAAAACATCATAATTAGATGATAGCATTCTATCTATTAGCCTAAATAATTTTTTATAAATTAATTATTAAAATTATTTTTAATTTATTTAATTAAATTATAAATTTTTAGATAAATTATTAAAACATCTCTAAGGTTTGCTTAAATACATTAGTCGATCTCTTATGTTTTGGTAATACATTATAACATTCCTAAGTTTTGTTTCTGTTATACTAATTCATCTCTCAGTTAGTTTTACTATTAATTTATGGACTTAAACTGTAATTTTCTAATAGAAAATATTTCTTTTGATTCTTAAAGTTTTATATTTTTAAAATTCATACCATTTTTGCAATTTAGATATTATATTAACTTTTTAATTATTTTTACAAGTAAAAAATAAGTCATTTATTTTAATTTTTGATATTTTAAATTTAAAATATGAATGTATTTTTTAAAAAACTTTAAATTTAAAAACAAATAAACACTAAGATAAAAAAAATTGTAATAGTGTTACTACTTTTCACAATACCTTTGATTATAAAAGTCTTGTTTTTTAGAAATTTTATTTTTTAGAATAAAATATAATGATGAAAAAAAACACTATAATTTTTAATTATATTTTGTAATTTTTATTTTTAATTTAAATAAAATTTCAATTTCATATTTTTAATTTTTTTATAAATATTAATCTTTTCATTTAAATTCATTTATGATCAAAATTCTTAACTAATGTGAATACTTTTCTATAATATAAGTTTCCAGTAATTTTTTAAAATAATCTAAGAAAGTCAAAATTTTAATAAGGGATGAATCTAAGTGAAAAAAATTAACATTTAGTAAATTATTGATTAAATAAGTTATATAAAATATAAAAATGTAAAAATATAAACTTATTTCAATTATCATAGTATCTTTTTTAAAAAATCTAAAAAGAAAAGAACGGTTTCTCAATTATAAAAATAAATTGAGTGATATTTTGGTTCCGATATAACTTAATTTTTTTTTTCACAAGTAAAAAATAAATTCACTTATTTAAAATAAAATTTGTAAAAAACAAGACTTCTATAATCAAAGATATTGTGAGAAGTAGTAATACTATTACAATTTTTTTATCTTAATATTTATTTGTTTAAATTTTTTGAAATATACATTCATGTTTTAAATTTAAAATATTAAAAATTAAAAATTAAAATAAATGACTTATTTTATTTACTTGTGAAAATAATTAAAAAGTTAATATAACATTTAAATTATAAAAATGGTATGAATTTTAAAAATATAAAACTTCAAAAATTAAAAGAAAATATTTTTTATTAAAAAATTACAGTTTAAGTCCATGACTTAACAGTAAAATTAACGGAGGAATGAATTAGTATAACGGAAACAAAAATTAGGAATGTCATAATATATTACTAAAATAGTGGGAATCGACTAATATATTTAAACAAACCTCAGGGGATTTTAATAATTTACCCTAAAATTTTTAAAAGAAAATTCAATATGATCTATTTCTTCTTAAAAAAAATTTCTATTAACACAAAAAATTTTGGGACCAAGGTAAGGGTCGAATTTGATCCTTTGAAGCGTAATTTTGACTTCTGTCACATAGATAAAAATGAAAGATTTTTGTCTACATTGGATGTAATATACTCGATGGTTAGATTTGGATAATAAAATTAGATATTTTATTTTCATTGGACAACTATTTTATACTTAAAGCATCTGCATTGGGGGTGTCATGAGCATGTAATAGGCTCCATGACACCCTCTGCATGAAACGCACGCCATTGTAGGCCTATCATGCCCATCCCGTGATACGCACGCCATTGTAGGCCTATCATGCCCATCCCATGATACGCACAATGGTAGCCTTTTTGTCAGGTAAGGTTTTTTTTTAACAAATTAAATCTAAATAAATGCAACGGCAATTTAGCAAAAAATTATGTCTTGTATTATCGAGATTGAATTAAATAATTGTTTTAATTAAGGTTGATTATATAATTTTTAAAAATTATTAAAAATATTTAAAATTATTAAAATATTTTAATTAAAAATATTTAAATTATTTTACATTAAAAATTTTATTGTTTAAATAATATTAGCAATTATATGTCTTAATCTACCTTAATATGATTTTAGTATGTAAATATAATTATTTATTTATGAAATATATAAAGAAATTATTAAAATAAATATGTAATTTGATAGTGGGTCCAGACTATTAAATTTTTTTTAGTGTAATTTATAGTGAGATAAAGTGTAATGAATGAGATGATAATGAAGTGATGACATGACATGTCCGTTATACTTTATAGAATGTAAATCAATGTGGATGCCCTTTGCTTATGTGTTTTACATCTAACTATATGATGTAAAATACCCAGCCTGAGCAAAAATCTCCCAATAAAAATTTACCACAAATGACAATTGTTTTTAAAAGTACCGCACTTTAGGAAACATAAAAGAATGTCCAAGGGCATGGTTGGTTGAACTATTTATAAGAGCTAATTGTCGATTGCTATTAGCTGATAAATATAAATTATTTGATAAATTTTTAGTTGTTGTTGTTAGTATATTAAATAACAATTAAGAACATAATTTATTTTTAAATATAATTTTATATATTTTTTATAATATTTTTAATTATATAAATTATTTAAAAATACTGTATAGTGATAAATAATTATTTACTATCTTTGATTTATATATTGTTATGATTAATAATAGATTTCATTTAAAAATTAGTTTTAAAATATAAATTTCAATTGTAGAATTTTTTTTAAAAAAAATTATAGGTATAAATATTTTTAATTATTTAATTACTGATTATATTTTAAAATAATATTTATTTTATTATGAACTATAAAAAATTAATTATATACATTTAATTTAATTTGTTTGTTATTAATTATTTTTGATAAAGTTATAATAATTTAAATTAAAAATAAATATATTCTTTTTCATTTTAAATCTTTAGATGAGGTGGTTAATTCCCAACAACATAAGGGGGGAAAGCAGGAGGAACATAATTCGAACCCTGCTTTCCACAATAGAATGTCTGTATTTTTACCATTTGAATTACTCGTGATAGACTATTAAAAATAAATATAAATAAGCTATCAACCGGTAAAAAAATTTTCCAAATGGAACTGAATGAATCCTCAACTATTTTGAACAAAAATAACTATCAACCGATAATTTTAGAGCTTTAGTAAATATTTAAAATTTAGCTGATCGAAAGTTTAAAAAAAAAAAAGCTAATCAAAGAGAAATCTTGATCATCTACTTAAATCGGCTGAACCAGAAGCCCTGGTGCATTATGTATGAAACGTGCTACCGACTAAAATAACACACAAATCTAGACAATTGCTATCTTATAATCCATACTGTACATTAATGTACTTTTTCTTTTCAACTATAATTTTTTAAGAAGTGGAATGGAGAGAATGTGAACTATTTCTATTTAAACGGAGCCGATTCTATAACTAATACTAATCAGTCTTAGATAGGTAATTTTATGGGTACCTCTCCTATCCGCTTGAACCAAGTGGTGAGAAGTTATATTAATGTCCACTTGAACCACTTGAATTATATTGATGTACTTTTTTTTTGAACTATAATTTTTCAGGAGGTGGAGGGGAAGGGAGATTTGAATCCTTTACCTCTAAACGGAGCCGACACCATGATTGGTACTAATCAATCTTAAGTAAATAGTTCAACAATTGTTCCTATAGCTTGAATCTATGATCTCAAAAGTCATGGATACCCTCTTAACTACTTGAGTCAAGTGATGGGGTATGTACTTTGCTAATGTGGCATATGCATTTATTAATATCGTTATCATGAACCACCAACCCAACATGGGCAACTTTAATGTCCTCGCTTCTCATCACTGCCATAAGTACATGCTCTCATCACAATGACAATCAGAAGAAGCGAAGAACAAATGGCACAAAAGATGCAAGTTGATATCATTTCAAGAGAAGTCATAAAACCACCATCTTCATCAACTATTCATCGTAACACTCCTTTCAAATTTCCCCTTTTCAGCCAGCTTACACCCACGACCTATTCTCCTATCATTTTCTTCTACACATCACCACCATCGCCATCATCTTCACATAATAGCATCAGTCAAAGATTGATCCATCTGAAGAAAGCTGTGTCACAAACACTAGATGTCTACTACCCTTTTGGTGGAAGGGTGGTAGATAACCTTTATATTGATCATTTCAATGAGGGTGTTCCTTTTTTCATAGCAAGAGTTACTGGGTTATCGCTACCTGAGTTTCTTAGAAGCCCAGAAGTTGAACTCTTGAATGGGTTCCTTCCAATCAAGCCTTATGCCTCTACTAAAGAAACAGTCATGATGAATGTTCCAATAATGGCATTTCAAGTGAGTGTGTTTTCTTGTGGTGGGATTGCTATAGGGTGGTCAGCATCACATAAGCTCGTTGATGCACCAAGCGGTGCTGCTTTTCTCCATGCATGGGCTACTTTATCGCGTACAGGGTCTCTTAATGATGTTATAAATCCGAATTGCGATGAGGCATCCATGTTTTTTCCACCAAGAAATCCATTTCCTCAAGAGCATTTATCGTTAATGGAGAGTTTATGGTTCACAGAAGAAAATTATATTTCAAAAAGATTCGTGTTCGATGCTAAAGCTTTAGCTTTGCTTAGAGTTAAAGCTAGAGGAGGCGGCAATGAGAACATGAAGAAGCTGCCATCGCGTGTTGAAGCTTTGTCCTGTTTTATATGGAAGTGTTGCATGGCTGCATCCAGGGCAGCTTCAGGCACCCCAAAACCTTCTATTTTAGTTGAAGCAGTAAATCTTCGAACAAGAACAAAGCCACCAATGTCTAATGTGTCAATTGGCGATATCTTTTGGTGGGCAACTGCAGTTAGTGATCCATCTTTCCATGATAAAGAGTTGCATGAGCTAGCAACACTACTCGACGAAGCCATTGCTGCATATGACAGTGACTACATGGAATCACTACAAGGAGAAAAAGGGTTTAAAACAATGTGCGAGTATTGTGACCAGCTAGAAGGGCTATTTTCTTTAGAAAAACCTGATATATTTGCATTTACAAGTTGGTGTCATCTGGGTGTTAATAAGTTAGATTTTGGATTTGGAGAGGTCTGTTGGATTGGTGCTATGGGGAAGGTTGAAACTCCGTTCCGAAACCTTACTGCGTTTTTTGAAACAAAAGATGGTAAAGGAATTGAGGCATGGATCAATTTAGATGCAAAAAGAATGGCTTTGCTGGAACGTGATCCTGAGTTTTTAGCTTATGCTTCCCCTAATCCAAAGCTTTCAAGCCTCTGAGTAATGTGCTTGTGCAATCAACTGCTGTAGCAAAGGGTGCATCGAGGCAGAGTAACATTAAACATTTTTCCGAGAAATAATGTTTTTACTGTTGTATTCGCTAGTTTTTTGATTGGTGTTTGTTTACATTGGCATGAGCCCATGACTATCGAAACCTAAAATAATTTCTTTATACATACAATTTCAACCCGAGATTTCAATAAAAAAATTCAAATATTTATTATCATTTAAATTAATAAATATTAATAATTTTTTATGATATTAAAAAGACTATTTTTATTTTTAAATTTTAAGAATAATAATAAAAAAAATACAAAATAAGCAAGAGTAAAAGTTTCAATTATTCAGTTGCTGCTGAAGAATGAGTAGTGAAATAGAGAAAAAAGTTATTCAAATACATAAAAATATATATATATATAGTAAATAATTTGACTTTTATGCAATTTTTTTCTGAACTAAGAAAAAGGATTACAAGATATGTAGATGTGTCGATCATCGTTCTTTTCAAACATAGAGTAAGATCATCAATTGAAATTCACACTTAATATTTTTGAGACAACTATCCGCCACTGAACATCAATAATCGATTCATCACCTAACTTATATATTTATAAATTATAAATCAATATCTAAAAAACTTTTCGTAAAAATGTTAAATTCGTTGTCGAAAGATTATTTTTTTTTTAATGATATAGTCAGAATCTAATGAATTTTAAATAGGAAAAAGTATAAAAAAAATATCTTATGATTTGAACCCTAATCGACTTCCACCATGTAGTTTAAACTCTAACAAACTAGTACCTTGAGTTTCATTCCATTGGCAACTCATGGCAAATCAACTGACGCCGTTAATGAAGCTGACGTAGTAGAGGGTATTTTTGTCTCATCACATAGCATTTGTTTAATACCTCTCCACGTCAGCATCTTTTCAATATCTTCTTTGGGAAAAAAAATGGTGCTCTTAAATTGGCGGTGACTTGAGCAGCAGAAGTAACATTAATGGTACCAACAATGAAGTAGAGAAGCAGTAGCAGAGATGAAGATCATCGAAAAATCGCATTCAGTGTCAACATTTCGGGCTAACACTGAAACTTTCGGTAGAGCAGCTCAAAACCCCCAGCCCTACCTAGATCTCAGGCCTCCTAGGAACCCAACTCGGTTAAAGTAAGCAGCTGCTCGAACTCTGGTTCGAAGAAGTAGAAGGAGCTGGAGCAGCACCAGGACCCGACCCAACACTCCTTTCTTCTTCTTCCCTTCTAATTCCATAGTTTTGTTTTGTTATGTTTTTTTTTAATCATAGCAAGCACTTCCAAAGAAACGCAAGAACTCACTAATATCAATAGCTGCAGTTTTTGTTGGCTTTTAATTTTTGATGTTTGTAACAAACACCAAAAATGAAATCCTAACCCAAGAAGAAATTGATGTTAATGATGGTATTAGTGAGTCTAAATTCACCAGGCAACTCTACTCTCCTCAGTCCTTTAATAGTTGCCCCAACATCGTTGACCTTTACTTCAAGCTTACTGCTGGAGAAAGTGTGTTTCTTCCAAAACTCTGCCAAACAATGAAGGGAAATGCTCGCAGAGAATTAATGGTGTTGTTATTTTGTGCTTCTTAGGTATGCCTGGCATCACTGCATATGCTGGTTTTTATGAGGTTTGCTCTCCTAAGAAAGGAGAGCATGCGTATATATCAGCGGCTTCTGGTGCAGTTGGTAAGCTTGTTGGCCAGTTTGCAAAATTGTTTAGCTGTTATGTTATTGGAAGCACTGGATCAAAAGAAAAGGTGACTTCTCAATTTTTTCATTTGATTGGATATTCGAAGTGGACTGCCTTGATTTCCCTCTGCTTTAGCTAATATTTATGCTCCTGTAATAAATTTTTTTTTATAAATTTATGTATAAAATTGCTAATAACTATGTATAACATTATTTATTCATTTAATTATTTTCTTTGTAATATTTTAGGTGTGTTTCTTCCAAAACTCTTCCAAGCAATAAGGGAAATGCTCGCAAAGAATTGATAGCTGAGTTCCGTAAGTGATGTTGCAATAGCACCAGTTCACAACGTGAAGTAATAATGATCGTAATACGTGCTTGTGATGATGATAGCAATTGATAATGAAAGTGCAGGGTGGTGGTGTCGATATTGGTGGTGTTGATTGCTGGTGGTGGTGCCGATATTAGTGGTGTTGCCGATATTAGTGGTGTTGCCGATATTAGTGGTGTTGACTGCTAGTGGCAGTGGTGTTGGATGGTGGAGGCAATGGTGATGTTGGATGGTACAGGTGGTGGTGGTGTCAAGGAGTTTTTTTTTTAATTAAAATGACAGATAGTAATGGTGGTGGTAAAGCATAGCAGTGAGTAAACGGAAATAGAAAAAAAAGAAGAAGTTTTTAAGAGAGGAACATATCTGACATAAATGTTGACAGAGTTGATTAGTTAAGAACAAAATAATGGTTTTTTTTTCTTTTGTGTCCTTTCCGACCATGTTGAAAAAATGAAATATGAAGAGACAATAATACCCTCTACCACGTCAGCTTTGTTAACGACGTCAGCTGATTTGCCGTGATTTATTAACGGAATGAAACTCATGGTACTAATTTGTTAGAATTCAAATCACAGGGTAAAAGTCAATTGGGGTTCAAATCACAAGATATTTTTTTGTACTTTTCCCCTTTAAATATCAGTACTTAGATGTGAAAAAAAATACAAGACCAATCAACCATCACCTATTTTACATCTTAAAATTATGAATACATGTTAAACCATTATTAGCAATGTAAACTTATAAGTCTTTTGGCGTTCAAATTGGAACTAAAGTGTTAAACACCAAACACTCAAACAATCTTTACTCAAACTCTCTCAAACACACTACAACTCTTATAACTCAAGCTTTAATATTTGAATTGCTTGTTTGATGATTACAATGCAGGGAAGAGGAGGTATTTATACTAACCTCAAACTAATACAAACCACAAAATATGCTTATAAATAAATTAATACAAAATATTTAATACCACACACATTAAATCTAACACCTAACACTAATTATCATACCTTTCTTTTAATTTTAGCTACAAGTTTTCTTCTATTAGTTAAAACCACATATATGAAACAAGTTTAATTATTCAACACCCCCCTTTAAACTTGTTTTATAAGACCAAGCATAATTCTCAACCTCACAAAATCTTCAATCTTCAGTGGCTTAGTGAAAATATCTGCAATTTGATCTTGAGACTTCACATATTCTAGTTTTACATATTTCTTCGTAATGCATTCTCTTATGTAATGGTACCAAGTATCGATGTGTTTGCTCCGATCATGATACATTGGTTTCTTGGCTAAAGCTATTGCTGACTTGTTGTCGACACGAATCTCTGTTGGTTCCACTTATGACATGTTCAATTCCTTCAACAAATTTCAGAGCCAAATTGCATGACTAACACACGTTGTAGCAGCAACATACTCAGCTTCATATGTTAAGAGAGTGACAATTGATTGCTTCTTTGACATCCAAGTGAAAGTGGTGTCTCCTAG
Source organism: Mallotus repandus (assembly GCA_949671775.1). NCBI lineage: Eukaryota > Viridiplantae > Streptophyta > Magnoliopsida > Malpighiales > Euphorbiaceae > Mallotus > Mallotus repandus. The sequence continues at coordinate 9,239 of CATIWM010267595.1, forward strand.
GAAAAACACAAAATCAATTGTGCTTTTTTTATCATCGCTATCTTCGGCCCAATCATTGTCACTATATCCAACAAGCTTGTAGTCATCATAAACTGAATAATATAAGCCAAAATCTATTATACCTTTAAGGTAGCGAAGAATTATCTTTGCAGCCTTGAAATGAGTGGTTGTTGGAGTCTCTATGTAACGACTCACAAGTCTTGTTGCGTAGAGAATGTCGGGCCTTGTACAAGTTAGATATCGCAAACATCCAATTAGACTCTTAAAAAGTGTTGGATCAACCTTTTCTGCTTCATCATCTTTGAACAACTTGATTCCGCACTCCATTGGTGTGCTTATTGGGTTGCAATCATCCATCTTGAATTTCTTGAGGATCTCCTTTATATAGCTTTCTTGAGAGATAAAAATCTCATATTCCTTTTGCTTGACTTTTATGCCGAGGTAGTGTGCCATCAATCCAATATCCGTCATCTCAAACTCCATTGTCATTTCTTTTTTTAAATCTTTGAACATGATAGGGTTGCTTCCGGTGAAGATCAAATCATCCACATATAGGCACACGATTAAGACATCTTCATCTTTGATTTTGAAATAGAGGGCATGTTCCTATGGACATTTGATAAAGCCATTATGTTGAAGATACTTGTCAATTCTATTATTCCATGCTTTGGGTGCTTGTTTCAACCCGTAAAGAGCCTTCTTCAACTTCAGAACTTTGGATTCTTGTCCTTTGACTTTATAGCCTAGTGGTTGCTGAATGTAGACTTCCTCTTTAAGAACTCCATTTAGAAAGGCAGATTTTACATCCATCTGGTGAATCTTCCACCTATTTTGAGCTACTAAAGAAATAATCAGTCTTACAGTTTCTAAGCGTGCAACAGGAGCAAATACCTCATCATAGTCAATTCCAGCTTTTTGATTGTAGCCTTTGGCAACTAGCCTTGCTTTGTTCTTTTCGACCTTTCCTTTGGCATTCTTCTTTGTTTTGTAGACCTATTTCACACCAATTGGCTTTTGCCTTCTGGAAGAGCAGTGAGTTCCCATGTGTCATTCTTTTTCAATGGCTTTGATTTCATCATCCATTGCATTTCTCCATTTATTATCTTGCACAGCTTCTTGGAAGTTCATTGGTTCACAATTAGCAGACAAAAAAGAGTGAGATTTCAAGCCGATTAGTCACCTCATAGAGATCTTCAAGACTTCTTGTGCGTTCTTTATTTCTTTCAGCCAGAAAAGATGGCGGTGAGTTTCCTTTATCACTTTGCATTGGTGAGGCAGGTGGTGTTGCATGCTCTTGCTGATGTTCACTTGGTTGCTCCACTGATGTTTGCTCTACTTCATCAAACTGAGGAAAGAAGTTGAATTCATCTGTGGAAGATTTGAAGTCCCATTTACCTTCTTCGTCAAACATCACGTCTCGGCTTATCATAAACTTCTTGCTGTTTGGATTGTATAGTTTGTACCCTTTTGAATGAGTACAATAGTTGATGAAGATGTATCTTTCACTTTTTTCATCAAGCTTGGTTCTTCTTTCATCTGGTACACGAACATAGGCTACACTTCAAAATACTCTGAGATGAGAAATTTCGGGCTTTCTTCCACTCCAGGCTTCTTACGGTGTCTTTCCCTAAACACTTTTTATTGGAGATTGGTTGGATAGGTAGACTGCGGTAGCCACTGCTTCAGCCCAAAATTCTTTAGGCAAATGTTTGCTTTTGAGAATGTTTCGTGCCATATCAAGGATTGTTCTATTTTTTCTTTCTGCAACACCATTTTATTGTGGAGATCTCAGAACAGTGAGAAAATGTCGAATTCCACTTGTTGCACATAACTCTTGGAATTCTTTTAAAGTGAATTCTCCTCCTCGATCCGATCTCAATGCTTTAATCTTCCGGCCACTCTCATTCTCCACAGTAGTTTTAAATGTCTTGAATGCTTCAAAGACTTCTGCTTTTTGCTTCAAGAAATATACCCAAGTTTTTCTTGAAAAGTCATCAATAAAAAGAAGAAAATAGTTATTTTTACCGAGAGAGCTTGGACTAATTGGCCCTCACACATCAGTATGGATGAGCTCTAATGGCTTTCTGGCTCTTGAGTATGATTCCTTGGGAAAGCTATTTTTGAACTGTTTTCCAAGTAAACACCCTTCACAAAACTGATCTGGATGGTTGATGTAAGGTAGTCCTCTCACCATTCTCTTCTTCGATAATAGTTCCAAGCTTCCAAAGTTGAGGTGCCCAAGTCAAAGATGCCATAACCACGATGCATCTTTGTAACAAGCTTTCAAACACTTTGCAATGTCATCTTGAATATTCAAAGGAAACAGTCTATTCTTTGACATTTTTACTTTGGCTATTAAGTCTCCTTTGCCATTTATTATAAAAAGACTATAATCTTTTGTGTAAAAATTATAGCCTTTTTCTAATAGCTGACCCATACTCAAAATATTGCATGTCATATCAGGCACATGATAGACATCAGAAATTAACCGATGACTACAATCTTTAGAACGAATAAGGATATTACCTCTTCCTTTTACTGACACTTCTGAATCATCACCAAATGAAACATTGCCAACCACTGATTCATTGAGTTCCATGAACAAACTTCTTTTTCCACACATATGGTTGCTTGCACCAGTATCAAGATACCAAGTACTTCCTTGATCTTCAACATTGGTTCTG
>CATIWM010267659.1:0-10687 GCA_949671775.1 Mallotus repandus
CCACCACCACCACCACCACCACCCCCACCTCACCACCACCACCTCCACATCCACCTCATCACCACCACCATCAAATTTATTAAATGTGCATAATTTAAAATTTTTTTATAAAATAAATAAATTTAATATTAATCATAATAAAAATTAATATATTAATTAAAAAATTATAAAAATAAATTTCACTAAAAATAATACCTATAAAAATATGAAAAATAGAAAAATGAAAAGTAACAAACAAACATGATTTCTATTTTCTATTTTCTATTTTGAAAAATGAAAAACTGAAAAACAAAGAAAAAGAAAAGAAAACTAGAAAAAAAAAAACAGAAAATGTTTTCTAAAACTAAACAAGCCTTTAAAATTCCTTGTGGTTCACTTATTTATTAATGTATATACGTCTAATGTAAACAAATGTCCCCAAACAAAGAAATGTTTTAATCTTCATTTCAGTATGTTTGGTAAGCATTGACAACAAAGAATACCTCAAGTTGAAATAAATAAAAAATTAAAACCCTGAAGTACTGCTGGTATTATCAAGATCCAAAACAATTACCATTAAATTAAATGTGGATACAGCTAGTACAACAACGGCTCAATTATTTATATTGAACACAAACAATAAATAATTATAATAATAACAATAAAACACAAAGAATATATAGATTCAAGAAACAACCTATGGAAAATGACAAGTTCAGGAAAAAAAATAGACACAAACTTCAAATGCAGACTCTATAACAAACAAGCAGACAAGCAGACAAATCGGTTGAAATGGCATTTTCTTGTTCCTTCAGGTTTCTTTCAGGAATTTAATTTCTCAGAACTTTGACAGCAGGTAATTGACAACATTCCTATCCAATTGGAAAGCCTTAACCAGGATGTCACTTGCAATTCTTGGAGTTGATCCAAACACTGCATTTGCAATTGTAATGACTCCTGGATTCTGGCTACTTAGAGCTGCAATTGCCACTGCATTACCACTTCCTACATTTCTCTGAAAATGGATGAGTCCAACAGGAAACACAAAAACATCTCCTTCATACAGAACTTTAGTAATGAGACGGTTTTCAGTGTTCGATGTGACGAATCCAACTTCAAGACTGCCTTCAACAACTGTCAAGATTTCGGACGCACGAGGGTGAGTGTGTGGTGGGTTGATACCCCATGGTGCATAGTCGATACGAGCCAGGGAGATGCCAAGAGTGTTGAGTCCTGGTATTTGAGCTACATTAACTGGTGTTACTTTAGACCCAACAGCGTTTGATGCGTTTCCTGCCAGGTGAAGTCCACTGAAAAAGAAATCACTGGCTTGAACCATCTTCGAATCCTTGCAAGCAACACCATTTACTACAACTGCCATGAAACGTATATACCATGTATCAGAAAAATTTAGTTGGTGATAACATTGTTAAGAGAAGATACAAGAAATCTACAAACTTTAAAAAAAAAAAAAAATTTATGAGAGGTAATTAATTGTGCTTAATCACATTTATATTACCTGTGCTATTTGCATCTGCCACACAAAAATCTTGAAGTGAGCTGGGATCGGATGCAAGTGCAGAGCCAAACGAGAAGACCAAAAATCCTAGGAAAATAAATGAAGAAGCCATTTCAATGTATGTGTATAGAGTAGTGGAAGCTCTTAACAAGTTCAATGTGTTAAGTGCTTAAGCGTAGTTAATCACAAGCTGTGGATGAGAAAATTTAGACTTGCTTTCATCTATATATATAGAGAGAAGGAGATACTGGGCATACAAGTAGATAGCTGGAGGCCATTCTGTTGAAATGGTCATCAGCTTCTGGATGTCACAGCCGCGTTACACAACCCATGCAGCGACCGAATGCATGCCGGCGATGACCCTATATATGTATGTTGCGAGAAGAATGTGCCACATTGCAACCTTCTAAATTTTTTGGATTTAGATATTCCAATACCTAGTATGACATTATATTTAATTATATTATTTGTCATCAGAAGTACAGTGTTTGAATGAAAATTATACAGCTTGAAAAAAACAAATAAAATTCCATTTGTGCATATGCAAACGAGTAGGTATGATTGAGCTTTTTTTTTTTTAAAAAAAAAGGAGAAATGATTAATGGAAAGAAGAAATTAAATTAGGCCATGAAACTTTTTATTTTTTGAAAATTATGTTTATTTTTTTTTATGGATTTGAACTCTTTTTACAAGATGGATTTGTATTGTTTAAATAAGAACAAATATCATGCATGGCACTTATAGCACAGTTTAGTATCCTAAAATTTATTTATTATTATTTTTTTTGGTATTTTTACTCAAAATAGGAGTTCTAGCAAGATAAAATACACATATATAGTTTAATTGACAATTATGAATGAGATATATTTAGAATATTGCTTGGTGGCTCTCCTTTAATTTTTTTTTTTTTATCAATTGATAGAATTCAAGTGGTTTAATTTTTTATCATAAAAGGAGAATAAAAAAGGATAGAAATTTAAACAGACTTTCTATATCTGAATATTCTAATTATTTAAATATATAAACATATTTATGAAAACGGTTCTCGCTTAATTCGTAGTTTCTCAATTTTATAACTTGTCACATGAATGAATCAGAATTAATATATGACAGATCATAAAGAAGTAATTTAAACATCAATTGTATGATAAGCTTATTGCCATCTGCCCATCCATGCACCTGACTTGATTTTTATAATATCTCCCCCTTTCCACCTCATCTTCTCCTAATTAGCCAAATCGATCTTAGCATATATGAGTATACAATTTAATAACCTGCCGGCATGACACACATATATCACAATAGTACTACTAGTCCTATTATGGTTTTATTAGCATATATATATTAAAAAAAATCATTTCAAGAGGCAAGACGGCATATATCGATGCATCAGTCATCCTATATATATATGCATGATTTCTCCGTAGCTTAGCAACTCAACTACTTGTTATACAAATAATTTCTCTAGCTTTTATAGTGTTGGCAATCAACTCATTGCATACATTAAAGATTATACATATGAAAATGGCTGCTCGTCTTCCTTTCTTATTTGGACTTCTTGTACCATTTTTCTCCTTCGCTCTTGCTTCCGATCCAAAGGCGCTTCAAGATTTCTGTGTGGCAGATGCCAATGCTGCAGGTAATTCTTACTCGTACCAACTTATCATTTTCGACTTTTTTTTTGAAATTGAAATACTAGAGTGCTAATTAATTGCTATAATTTGTGCCTTTTATGGCAGTGCTGGTCAATGGTGTGGCTTGCAAAGATGCCAAGATGGTTCAAGCCAGTGACTTCTTCTTTAGTGGGCTTCACTTGGAAGGCAACACATCAAATCCAGTTGGATCTAAGGTAACACCAGTGAATGTTGCTCAAATACCAGGACTCAACACTCTTGGCATCTCACTAGCTCGCATCGACTTCGCACCATGGGGCATCAACCCACCACACACACACCCTCGTGCCTCCGAGATCTTGACAGTTCTTGAAGGCTGTCTTGAAGTTGGATTCGTGACATCTAACACTGAAAACAAGCTCCTCACGCAGACTTTAAACAAAGGAGATGTGTTTGTGTTCCCTGTGGGTCTCATCCACTTCCAGAGAAATGTTGGACATGGTAATGCTGTAGCCATTGCTGCTCTCAGCAGCCAAAACCCCGGTGTCATTACCATTGCTAATGCTGTTTTTGGTTCTACACCTGCTATTGCTAATGACATTCTTGCCAAGGCTTTTCAGCTGGATGCTAAGGCTGTCAATTACCTGCAAGCAAAGTTCTAGCAAGCTAGCTTGCTTGGCAACAACTTCAAATTTATGATGGTGTGATTTCATTTGTGTTTGTCTCTGTATTTTTGGCAGGTCCAAGTTCATTTGTGTTGTTTGGAATTTTTTTTTTTTTTTTTTTTTGCTTGGTATGTTTGGGATTGAGTTTGATGTATTGATAATTCTTTTTAAAGTTGGTTTTAGTCTATTTGCTTTGTTTGAATAGATTATGTTGCATTTTATTAATGCTGATCTAGCTGCATATTTGAGTTCAAGCATTGGAATATCGTATTAACAAGAATTATAAAATTTATGAGTTTTTATGAATTTATTTTTAAAATTTATTCAAAATATTTCAATTTGATCATTTTTTTCTATAATTTTAACATATTTTAATTAAAATTAATGAAAAATACACATGATAACATTATATATATATATATATATATACACACAGAGTCACACACATACATACATACATGTGTGTGTACACTAATTTTAATTTAAAATGTACAGTGTGATAAGATCACAAGTAAATAAAATATATAAAAAAATCTATAAAAAATTTTAATTTCCTATATAAAATAAATCTTGCATTTTAGCGTATATTATATTAATACATACCTAGCAGTAACACATATAAAACATTTAAAAAGAAATTTATCTATGCGAAATGTATTATGTCCTACAATTGTTAAATAAATATAAAATTTATTTTTATTAATTAGATATAAATTAATAAAAAAAGTGTCAAAAATTCAACTATAAAATGTATTATATTTAAAATAATAATAATCTTACTTTTTAAAGTGCAATTTATGATTATTTTTAATTTTATTAAGTAAAATATACTTTATTAAAAATTATCATTTTTTTAACTTAAAAAAAACTATCGTTTTATCAAAAAATATACTATCATTCAATACTAATTAAAACAATGTATACAAATCAAAATAATCATAAAATTTTTCGCCTTTAAAATCATAAAAAATAAATACTACATGCCTAATAGTAATTAATAGAGAACTGATAATTGCACAAGCCAAGTCCTTAGAAGCTTTCTCCAGGCTCCTTGGCAATTTCCAGAAGAGCGGTGAGAGCCACACGTCGATATGCAACGAGCCTGATAACAGTCATATCACTACGTGCATGCCTTTCTCTTTCGCCACCTTTTCCATTGTCGTATCTAAGACACCTGTATAGCATGCCTTTCGCAGTGTATGTATGTATGTATATACACGTCTATGAGTCAAGCAGCGGCGGGCGATCTTCTGTCTTCTGATACACTAGAAAGCTAAAGGCCAATGTACCAAACACCCAACTAAAGCAGCATGAAGGTAACCACATTAATTTCCAATCTTTTTTTTTCTTTTGTTAGTGTTACTATTGAACCATGCTTTTTTTTTTTAATTAATGTTTTTGATTAGTATGCTTGCTGGCTAGCTACTCAATTCTGGCACAATAATATATACTATTTTCATGCATGATTGTGCTGCATGCAATGAAAATCAAGAAATCATAATTGATTAAAAACAAGGCCATGCATATATATATTAAGTTTTTGCTGTCATGTTATGTCAATTCTCCAGTTTTATGTACAGTTGATTGTTGAAACGGTCTTGAGTTTTTAGTTGAACATTTTTTATGGTGAGGTAATAAAAGGCTTAAATCCTTTTTGTAGTTATAGAGTGCATGCCTGTTTAATAGTGTAAGTTGTTAGTGCACAGAAGAACTTTCAACTGAGATATATTTTAAAGAATAGAACATTATAAATGTCATCCTCAAATCTGCAGAAAAGAAGATCAATCTTGAGAAATGATGGGTCTCAAGATGGGATTTCCTTTGAGGAAACTGGAGATGAATCTTCCATTGAAGAAGAAAATGGTGATAAGGAGGAAGAGGCGCCTTCAAGCAAAAGCACCGCCGGCACCAGGCATGGTTATCATATGGTTAGAGGAAAATGGAGCATGGAATGGAAGATTATGTAGTGGCAGAGAATAGAAAAGAGTTAGGCCTGTATGCAATTTTTGATGGTCACTCTGGTCGTGATGTTGCTCAGCACTTGCAATCACATCTATTTGATAACATTTTGAATGAGGTATATACAGAACACAACTTTGCTGCTCTTGTCTTTATTTGGGAACTCTATGGATTATTGATGATCTTATTCCCGCCAGTCGGATTTTTGGAAGAATCCGAAAAGTGCAATCAAGAAATGATACAAGACTACAGATCATGAAATTTTGGATGGAGTAGTTGGTCTGAGAGGAGGCTCAACAGCTGTTACTGCGATGCTAATAGACCAGGAAAAGCTAATTGTGGCCAATGTTGGCGACTCGCGTGCAGTCTTGTGTAGGGCTGGTGTGGCAAGGCAGTTATCGGTTGATTATGAACCCCAGAAGGAGAAAGAACTAGTTGAGAGTAGAGGAGGATTCGTGTCCGCAAGGCCAGGTATGTATGCATTAATTTAATTTTGTATTTCTTATTGTCAGGGTTTTATGAAAGATTTTTATTATGGACTAATGTGAATATATAATTTTAGGAAATGTTCCTCGTGTGGACGGGCAGTTAGCAATGACAAGGGCATTTGGAGATGGAAGGCTTAAAGAACATATCACTTCTGAACTGGATTTGATAACGAAAACCATTGATGAGGATGCTGAACTCTTGATTTTGGCTAGTGATGGGCTGTGGAAGGTAGAGCTTTAAGGCTTTACTGACTTGTAGGAGAAGGCATTACTTTCAAAATGCTACATTGTCAGTGAGAATGTGCTTGTGCAGGTGATGTCTAATCAAGAAGCTTCTGATTGCATCAGGAAGTTGGAAGATGCCCGACAAGCAGCAGAGAGGTTGATAGCAGAGGCATTAGCAAGGGGAAGTAGGGATGATATCTCATGCATAGTTGTGATTTTTCAGTGAAAATATTAGTTCATATTTGAGAGCGTATTTTAGAATCCTGTTCCAAGGGGGGAGATTCAGATTTTGGAATTTACCTGACGGTCTTCTTTACTTGTATTTCCTTCAGAGTGAAGACAGCAAGCTGTCTTAAGCATATATGTATATGTATAAGTTGTACGAGAAAACAATAATCATCTGCTCCAAACAGAAAATTTCCAAGAAATTTTAATAGAACAAAGTGTACAAGCACTGAACGATTATATATTTCAATAAGAACTTTTTCTTTTTACAGTGTAATGAGAAGATGGATAATGAATGAATATACAACAAAAAGGCTCGGTTCAGCCGGGACTCCTACCAAATTGCAAAAAGAAAAAAAAATGTAGAAAATGAACAATAAGACACTATTGAACACATGCCCCAGCATACTGCTAGTTCAAACACACTCATATTCACAAATATTCTTATTTCTATACAGGGATTCTTCAAAGATTCAATCTCATGGACCATCTGGAAAAGTTATGCATGCCCCTGAAAACCTGCGATATGTTCCTTTTTCCTGATATAAAAATGCTGCTTGGCATATTGCTTAGAGCAACAGCATTTCTGAATAGTTTCAATGGGAGATGAAGATTCAAGCTCATGGGCTGTCTGGGTTTGGAGTTATATCCCGGAAGACCTGCAATCTGTGCTTTTTCCTCATAGGAGAATCCTTCTTGGAGTCAAAACACAAAGAACGTCGCGCTGTTGGATTCCTGGGGGATGCAGCATTGCTGTCATAGCCGTCTTTAAGATCAAATGCTTCAAACTTTTGGCTTATGGTTTCTACAGGACTTTTTGAACAAGGACTGTGATGAGCTATGTTGGAATCCAGATTTTCGTCAGAGCATTCTTCTTCATAATTCCAACCACCGAAATATGGGCTCAGGTCTTCTTCTCCATTTATCAATTTACGTTCTTCTTCTTCAGCAATATCTGCCCAACTCTTAACAGCAGATTTGATTAAACTGCTCTTTCCAGTACAATTATCTCCAACAGAATCTGTCAATGTGTGCTCCCCTTTGCCAATGGAAGCTTCAAATGATCCAGGCTCATGACCAACCTTGGTCTGATCTTCCCTGCAATGCCTTCTCCAGCTTGCTTGCTGTGAGTCTTGCTTTATCCCATCATGGGCATAACCATCATACTCACTGCATCTCCTTAATATGTTCCCTTCTACTCTAGGTTGGGAAACAGGATCTAGTGCTGCTACTCCAGAACTCTTCACTTGTGCAAACCCTGTCTGAGGCCTCCCTCTCCAATTCCTCTCAGCAGGTGAAACCAAAATGGATTGAGCTTTTGATCCTGCAGCTTCTGATTTATAATCAGTTGAGTCTTGCAGTTCTCCATTAAGATTCCGGATAGCATGAGCTAACAAATTATGGGATGGTCTTCCAATTGTATCTTCTTCCCATGTGACCTTTCTCTGACCTCCTTCACTGAACCTCCAAGAACCACTTCTTGGTTGTGTATATAGAGCAGCTGCAGGTGAAGCAAGCATTTTCTTATGGGTAGAACCTCGTTCTTTTCCCACAGAACTGGTCCAATTTTCTTTCATTCCGCTAGAAAAACCAGAACTTTCACCTGGGCTTTCAAAAGTTTGACGTTTCCTCCAGTTGCTTTCAACTCCAGAATCGCCTCTTGTTCCAGATGATATGAATTTTGGACCACCATTATTGTATTCAAATAAGTTCCTCTGGTTCTCAGGGTGGTTTTCATAGTTAGATCCTCTATTGTATCTATCTGATTGCAAAAGCTCTTTGTTCTCTCCATTTTTTAGTCTTCTCGAGTGGATAGATCCACTGATGGCAGGTGATGCCAAAGATCTTTGGTTCTCTTTCTCCTCTTCAACTGTTTTTATTAGAGAGTGTGACTCTAAATCATTTAACATTTCAAGGGCACGCTCAAAAGATTTAGCATAAGATTCGTCCATCGGTCTGCTTCCACAGGAAGCACTTACAGCCTGAAGCAGAGATTTTGCTTCATGAATTCTGTTCATATGCATCAAGCAGAGTGCCAAGTTGCACTGTTTATTATAATCTGGCTCCAATGACAGAGCTTTCCTGCAAAATCATGATTTTTTAATTTTTATCAAATAGCATTGTCTGAAATGCATCTATATATATATATATATATATGAATTCAAAACGATTCTTACCTGTAATAGTGTTCAGCTAAACCATAATCATGGTGTTGCAAGTAAGCCCAGGCTAAGTTTCCGAGTATCCTGCAGCAATTAGCCTACAATATAAAGTTCATGTCTGGCAAGATGTGTGGTATAAGAATGCATCTGTAAGAACACTGACCTTGATTTTTCTTGTTCAACTGTTATTTGAACCTTCTTCCCTTGAGACCTTGCTGTCTTTGTCCTCTTTCCACCAAAAGCTGTACCGTCTTCTATGTTTTTCAGTTTGCAATGCAGAATTTCAATTTCTTCTTCAATTCTTCCAGATCTCTGAGAAACAAGAAAATGTGAAGTTGGATAGCAGTATAGCTCTATATAGTAACTCTGAAAGATGTAAGAGAAAAAAGGTATACCATCATATCAGCATCAGCTCACCAAGAACATCAGTTGTGCATACATAACCAAGAAGGCATTCTATTCTTATTAAATCTCTTTCTGCATTAATGTGACTACTATGCAAAATAGAATTTCAGTTTCTCATGTCTCCAACTTAACTTAACTGCTTGAAACTTTATTAAATTGGGCTAAACAAGTTGAGTTCCGTCCTTAAAGTGCAACACAAGACTTAAAAGCAAAACATCAATAACTCAGCAGACTCGCAGGAATGCAGAAGTTGTAATCTTAAAGTGCTTATGCAAATTCTATGCACGACTTTTTTAACAACATTTTCTTCTCACGACAAGTCAACAACTGACCTAGTGAAAAATGCATTCCAAAAGCATTGGAATTTGCAAAATTTTTCATTGCCAAAATTGAAGAGGACAAAAATCAAATGTGACCAGAGAATCATCTTATCAAGATTATTAATATTAAGTCTTTGAAGATGTATGTTATCTAATGAAAATTTAAACACATGAAAATAAGACTTTTACCTTGTAGAGTTCAACAAGCACATTGTCTAGAGACTCCTGAGAATCATAGGTGCATAGATGGCGGAAAGATTTTATTGCCTCGATTGCCTCATCAGATCGATCCAACTGTTTCATCACCACTGCCATGTCTTTCAGAGCACTATCAACCCGATCTCCAGCATTTATAGCAGCCCAGAACAAAGAAATTGCCCTGTTTGGATCCTTGTCAATCAACTGCAATAAAAGAACTTAAACATCTAAGTAACACAAATTCTAAAACTTCTAGCCTTTAGGCAATCTATCCATAGGATAGATTGCAGTACTTTTAGACATAAGAAATTTTTGGACATAAGAGGAAACACCAAGCTAGCTGCGTAATTTTGATTTTCCAAGGAAATTGACAAGATCAATACTTTTTCACATAAGCTTTCAAATTTCCCTCAAAGCGATTATACAACAAGTGCACAATAAATCAAATAAAATCTGCTTTAATTTCTAAGAACCAAATATTCAATAGAGTCCAAAAGAAATTATTTTGAACAAACCAGAGAAATTTATGGGTCATGAACTGACATCAAACATTAAAGAAACCAAAACCCAATACGGAGCAATAGCATCAAACATCCACAAATCACGAAGACACTAATCAATATAAATAAATAGCATTTAATAATTTGAGATTCCAACGAAACCCAACTCCAAAAAAATAACAGCATTCAAGAAAAAAAAAACGATTAGTGTCTTTTTAATTAGACTGAAAAAGCAACAAAAACCAAGAACCCATTAGACTATAGTACATAATACACCTAATCGCTGTATCTATCATCGTAAGAAATTATACAATTACTAAAAACACCACAATGTAGAACACAATTAGCAACATGGACAAAGAATTGCCAAAAGCCATCAATCAGTCATATCAAAAACAATCCCAACAAACGCCAACAAGAAAAAAAAAT
>CATIWM010267674.1:0-13323 GCA_949671775.1 Mallotus repandus
GAAGGATTTTAGAAAAATAAAACAAAATTTAAGGAGTAAACAAAAATTGAAAGAGAGTAGAGTAGGAAGAATAATGAACACAATGATTTAAGGAGTTCGAATTTAACAACAATTCTATGTCTCCACCTAACTTATCCCCAAGTTAGGATTTTCAATCACCCACAATCTTATTCACAAGATTGAAAATACACAAGAGTTTAAGGCTCACTCTTTTAACCTTACAAACAAGAGTTTATAGGCTTACTCTAAAACCAATTCCCAAGTGTTTTAATGGTTAAACACTTAAACCAATTTCACTAGAAATATATCTCACTTCCCTTTTAATCTATCCCAAGATTTTAGATGAAAAGAAATTCTATTTCTAACACACAACCAACTCTCACAAGAGTTATACAACTAAATAATGAATATTTGAAAGTTTGAGGGCTTTGATGAATATTAAGATATAAAATTGTAATAAACAAGTGTCCTAACTTCAATTGAGCTTAAGTAGGTATTTATATAGATAAACACTCAAAAATATAGTTGTTGGAGATGTCAAACATGTCTACAACGACTCTTTTTTAAATTCAAAAATATGACAATTGGGATGTCACCATAGCAACAGAGCTTCAGTTGCAGCCTACTGTTCACTTTGGCTTTCTATCACCATAGTAGCTCTTGCTTCAGTCGTAGCCTACTGTTCATCTAACAATTCAAAAATGTGTCCGTTGGGTTGTCACCATATAAGCAAAGCTTCAATAGCAGGTTACTATTCATCTAAGCTTTTTGTCACTATAGAACTTTGCTTCAATAGCAGGTTACTATTTATCTAAGCTTTTTGTCACGATATGGCTACTAACGAGGCATCTCTAATTGCCACGTCATCGAATTTGGCCTAAATGTGTATTTGGGAGTTCTCGGTGCAACTAAAATCGATGTTTTGGTACCAAAAAGATACAAATTGAAGTAATGATATAATTTTGTAATTGAGTGTAAAGTTTTGGTATCGTCCATAGAATTTACCCTAAAATAAACATATTAAATGCTCAAATTAAGTTTGTTAAGATCAAAATTAAGATTGATTATTGTTAAGGTCAACATTTTTTACTATTAATAATGATAAAAAAAAATTCTATTTATAGTCTTAATTTTATTATTAATAACAAAAAAAAAACTAAAAAACTAAAAAATAACAACAAAAATCAACAATTGTAATTTTTTTATTGATCTTTTGTTAATTTTGTTTCAATTGTATTTTTAGTTGTTTTTATTGTTTCTGTTTATTTATTTTTGTTGATATTTCTTAAAAATAAAAAAATAATAAAAAATAAAAAATTATGAAATATACCAAAAAATTATTATTTTTATCATTAATATAAATAAAATAAAAATTTTATTTATGACCTTAATTTTATTATTAATAATGAAAAAATAATTGAAAAAACAAAAATAAACAAAAAACAATAAAAACCAACTACTGCAAAATTTTGTTGATTTGTTGTTTTTTTTTTTGTTAATTTTTGTTGTTTTGTTATTTCAGTTGTTGTTTCTAGTTATTTTTCGTTGTTTTCGTTTGTTGATTTTTGTTAAACAAAAAAAATAACAACAAAAAATAAAAAATTATGAATTAGAAATAATAATATAATAGATCAAATAAAAGAATTTATACGTATATAATCTTTTTTTAAATAGAATTAAAAGAAAAGAAATTATATAAAAAATTGTTATTTTTATTATTAATACTAATAAAAGTAAAATTTTATTTATGACTTTATTTTTATTATTAATAATGAAAAATAATTAAAGAACAAAAAAAAATCAACAACCGCAAAATTTTGTTGATTTGTTGTTTTGTTTTTTTGTTTGTTAATTTTTGTTGTTTTGTTATTTCAGTTGTTGTTTCTAGTTTTTTTTGTTACCATTTATTGAAAAAAAAATAACAAACAAAAATAAATTATGAATTATATCAAAAAAATATTATTTTTATTATTAATACTAATAAAAGTAAAAATTTTATTTATAATCTTAATTTTATTATTAATAATGGAAAAACAACTGAAAAAATAACAAAAATCAACAACTGCTAAATATTGTTGATTTTTGTTGTTTTGTTGTTTTTAATTTGTTTTGTTTTTATTTATTGATTTTTGTTAAAAATAAAAATTAACAACAAAAAATTATTATTTTTATCATTAATATTAATAAAAATAAAAATTTTATTTATAACTTTAATTTTATTGTTAATACTAAAAAATCAACAAAAATTAACAACTGCAAAATTTTGTTGATTTGTGTTGATAAATAAACATCAAGCAAATTAACAAGAAATCAATGAGCCACAAGGTACCAAAGCTAATAATGCAGAGCTCAACAATAAATCAAAATTCAGATAAGTGGCAAAGAACCCGATTCAATAAAAAGAAATAGAAATGAATAAATTAAAGACTAAACAAATTCAAGAAAAGCTACAAGAAACTTCCGAAAAGAAAAAGAACGAATTTATTTAATCCTTCTTCAAGTATTGTTTGCTCTTCCAAGCTCCAATTTTTAGAGACACCAAGGTTATGTTTCAAGTTTGTACCAGAACTCTCACGCCCTGAATTTAACATAAAGAAACCTCAATTTGCACTCCTCAACTTGATGCCCTGCCTCTTTATTGAACTAAAAATTTTATAAAAAAAGAAAAATATACCCATAAGTGCAAAATGCAAATGGAGCTAAAAAGAGACACACAATAATCATCTTTACCATATTTGCATTGACATCCTTAGCAGTAGCTTTAGGACTTGCAATTACACTCTGAAGTAAAAATTTGTTCTTGCATTGCAGATCAAGAGGTGCATCTTTTTGTGCTTGCATTGTAACTGATTTATTTAGTAAAAATTGGCAATTTAATAAATCAGAAATTTTTTTTCAAAAAAAAAAATGCAGAAACAAGTGAAAAAAGAAAGAGAGAGAGAGAGAGAGAGAGAGAGAGAGAGAGACCTATAACATCACACATGGACCTTGGCAAGTTCAAACAATGTTTACCAATTAAAATTGATGGCTCATTCAGTGACAAAGAATTTTGCACATAAAGAGATACAGAAAAACAGTCACATATTAAACACCAAAATAAAACAAGAACAAATACTGCATTCCTGTAAAAGCTGTATAGTATCATATAGGCCATTCGCTGGTAATGCCAGTCCATGGACCAATAAAAATGGAACTATGAATCTAAACTGCCCCATTGCAAAATCCGATGCCATTACAGCTTGCCGACCTTCTTTCCCATTGATGCCTCTAGTGTCAGGTCTAACACAGTACCTTTTAGGATTCATTGTCTTAACCTAAAATTTAAGGAAAAAAAAAATGAAAATACTAAGAATCTAGGTCAAATTAAATCTTCATGAAAAGAAATGAAAGAAAGTTGAAAGCCACAGAGATTAATTATAATGAAAATAATACCTTGAAAGCAACACAATTATCACTCTTGTTTA
The DNA here is from genome assembly GCA_949671775.1 of Mallotus repandus. Lineage (NCBI taxonomy): Eukaryota > Viridiplantae > Streptophyta > Magnoliopsida > Malpighiales > Euphorbiaceae > Mallotus > Mallotus repandus. The sequence continues at coordinate 3,465 of CATIWM010267674.1, forward strand.
ACAGTGGTAAGGAACACTAGATTTAATTCCTCAATTCAATTTTTCAATAAAGAAAAAAAAGAGAATCCAACTTAATTAAAATAGTGAATGCAAAGCAAAAAAAATGAAGAAACTTGAGTGTAAATGGGGTGATGCAGCTTACATGAAAATTGAAGCTCCTGAGGCTCGATGCTGAGAAGCTTGCTAGTAGTCATGTTTTATGCGATCGGTGGTGCGAAAGAAAAAATGTAGTAGAGGTACTTGAATTTTTGAAAGAAAAAATACATAGAGAATGAACGCGAGAGAAAAGGAGAGTGAGGGAGAGAGAGCAAGTGAGAGAAATAGAGCACGGAAATAAAGGAAAGCCTATTTTTGAAAGAATTGATTTTGTAAAAATTTTTTTGGAAGTTTTTTTAGTCAATGATTTTTTTGAAAGATTTTTTTTTTGGATATATTTATGTAAAGAACCCTAAATCAAATGAGCCATTAGTTTAATAGCCTTAATATATTTTAGCTAAAAAATTCAATTATGGTACAAACAATACCCCAACATGTAATTAGCTTGGGTAATCCAATGCTAATTTATATGTCAAATAAAAAGCTAGCTTAAACTCTCTTCTCTATGATTACGCAAAATCAATAGTGAAATTTGGCCTAATAACCCAATTTACAAACAAAAAAGGTACTGAGTAATATTACCAAAGACAACCCAATATTGGTATCTCCAATTTTTGTCAAAGCAACAAAGCGGCACAAATGAGTTTTATAAGATGCTCTGCACTTTCCAAGCTCTCCATCTCAACCTAGTTCATCTCCTTCTGCAAAGAAAAATTCAAATTCAAATTTTCGTGAAAAAAATTAATGAAAAAAATCAATTAATTGCTCGTTAATTTTCCAAATTCCCCAGGAAAATTTCAATGTTCTCTCAACAAATTCTTTTCAATTTCTTCTCCTTTTTCCCCAAATTTTTCAAAATTCAAACATCTAATAATTTGCTAAAAATCCCTTAATTCCAATCTAATTTCCCCAAATTCTTATAATGTCCATAATGCAACTCCCAAATTTATTATTATTATTATTATTTACTTTTTCTTTCTTTCTTCTTCCCTTTTTTCTTCCTTTGCTTTTCTTTTCTTTTCCCTATTTTTTCCCCCCTTTTTCAGTCACTTCTAGCAGCCTCGATGTCGGACAGCCACCCGACACCGAATGCCATCGAGCAGCATCCTCCTGCCGGACAGCAAGCAACCCAAGCAACCCGCATTGCTGTTGTTGTCCGCATCGTTACCAAGCAATGCGACAACATTGTTGTTGTCGCATGCGAATCTCAGTGCATCTACAGGGCCATTGGTTAGCCCCCTCCTCACTTCATCGACGTTGGCTCAAGCTTCAATCACCGGAAGCTGTTCCTCTCCCCATACAAAGCCGACATCATCAACAGGGCTGTTGTCCCAAGTTGTTTTTTAGCTCCAAATCAACAACTCTCTCATTTTCTCTTGGTTTTGCAAGTTTTGCCAATCATTCAAGCAAATTCCAATCAATTCCCCAAGACAAATTCTTTTTCAAAACACAAAAGAGGTATTTTATTCTTCCTTGTATTGTTTAAGAATTAATTTTACAATTAATTGCTATAAACAAATGTGATTTGTGGCTTGTGATTTGGTGCTTGGAATTTGTTTTGCATCATTAGAGAATATTTAGCCAAAAAAATTATTTTTGGCATTGCCCAAAAATTGCATTTTTGTGATTTTAGCCAAAATTAATTCATGTATGCTTTGGCTTTTCTTTTGAATTTATTTGTAAAGTGAATGATTAGCTGAAAATAATTTTGGCATTGATTGTATTGGCTTTAACTGAATAAATCATATATTATGATTCGGCTATTTTTAATGCTATTTATGAGCTTTAATCATTTGATGAGCTTTGAGAGCAAACCTTGATTGTTTGTTTTAGCCAAATGTTTGTTAATTTGATGAATTTGGCTATTTTCTAAGGCCTCATTTATCTTGTGACATAATAGAATTTTTGTGTAAATATGTTATAGCCGAAAAAATTATCACCCATCAATTTTGTTTATTCGGCTTTATCTTGGCAAGTTCCATGCCAGAATAATCATTACAACTTCGATTTGCATAAGGGAATAATCTTGAGCTCTTAGCAAATTAATTCAATTTTAATTGGCTTTGTCATTTGCTACTCAAAATGTGATGCCCCGGTAGCTCGAACATTTGGCAAAATTTTAGCTTAAACCAAATTAAAATTCTTAGTTCACCATTAGCCATTCATTAGATTTGATCATATTTGAGTATGTTTTAGCAATCTATGCCAAAATAATCACAAATGCACCCCATCTTTAGCCAAAAATTTATACATGTTTTGGCCATCTTTATCCTTTGCAATTTGTTTGTTCTTGACTAATCAGTAATCACTATGCACTTTCATGTTTTGAGAGCCATGCTAACTTAGCTAGTCATATAGCCGAATCATTCTAGCCAAATTTTGGCGTGGCCAAGAAATTTTACAATTTGGCTTTAAAATATTACATCTCTTTAGTTAAATTCCATGTACTAGTTTTTGGCTTTTACTTTCACCCCAATATGGCCAAAATTTATTTTCTTATCATGGTTATAGACATGTTAGCATTAAAGGTGCTAACTTTTTAAGCCAAAAATAAATTTAACCATTTTATCTTCAAGTTAGCTTGGCATTTAAATTGGTACTTACATCCTAGCTCTCTTCTTAACCAAAATTACTTGTTCAGCTTATTTTAATCAAGCATCTAAATTTTGGCAATTTATTTCAGCATATGGACCATTCTTATTTTGCCAAGTTTACTTTCTTTTAGCCAAGATTCATTTGATTGTGCCAAGTTATTTCAAGCTTGGTTGCTAATTAATTGAATTTTAGCTGAACTATAAAGAAATTCTCCGGCTTAACCAAGCTAATTTGCAAAATCCTTGTGTATATGTTGAATAGAATTGAGCTTCTTTGAATTTTTATTTTAGCAAGCAATGCCAAAATGATAGTGGAAAGCCAATATTATTTTTGGCTTAACAAGCCAAAAACTTTCTAGTCTGGATGTAATTTTTGCTTTTAGAGCCAAAATAAAAATACACATTAATTCTTGCTTCTATTTTTGGCAACTCTAGCCAAAAATTTACTTCCACCTTGATTTTAATACATTTTTTTATGGTGCCACATTTCTCTATATCATGCTTAGATGGCTTATAATATTGCTTTATTGCCAAAAATTGAAAACATTTTAACAAAACTTAGATGAACTCAATTAATTGCTTGGCTTTAGTATTTTTATTATTCCATCAGAGCATTATTTCACCATGCCAATATTTTCAAGTTGTAAATAATGGCCAAATTGAAATTGTCACCACTCTTTGGCCTAAAAACTTGGCATAATTGTTTATTCTTTAAGGCCAAATTTGCATTTTCTACAGGGTTTGGCCTAGACAAAATGAGTTTCTCTTGGCTTGAAATCTTAATTAAGCTCTTAGGTAAATCACATGATTTTATCATAAATTCCCTTGCAATTTTTAAGTTTCAGACAAGAACTATTTTGTCTATTAGGCCAAATTAATCTTGTCAGACTCATTCTTGACCTATACTGGGCTTCCTTGTTCTGGGGAAATGAACCAAAACACATTACTGCTCCTTTCTGAAATACCTTTCCATATTTATTTTAGCAAAATCTTACCAAAATTTCTTCTCTTGCTAAATTTTTATTTAATTCAGCTTTTGTTAAACCAAATAAAATATTTCTAAGATGGCCACCATTTATCCATTTTTAATTTTACAGTAACAAATTATTTTTTTTTGGGGAAAGATATGTTTTGTTTGTTTTCTGTGCCGATTCTGTCTGTTTCAAAATTTATGGCCTAGAGAAACTTAGTGCAACATTCCATTATTGCACAAGCCATTAAGCAAAACAATTTAGATTAGCATGTGGCTAATGAAAACCACAAACACCCTATGCCTCAAACTATACTATTTTTGTCCATGCTTGCCTGTATATATCACCACAAAGTAAATTTATTTATTTTAGCAGTAAAATACCAAAATATTTCCTTTTCTTATGATAACAAATTATATTTCCAAGGCAACTTTTATTTTTCAGCCAAGTTAATTTTTGTTTAGACTTTTTTGATGTTTTCTTGCCTGGAAATTTGGAAATTATGCAATTTGTCTGCATTTACTTTTTGCAAATTCATCTTCAATGTTGTGCACATTGGGGCTTTCAATTTACCTTGACTTTTAGCAGCCTGTCTGCATCTTTTCTTGATATTTCTCTAGCTCTTTCTTCATAGTAAAGATGAACCCACTGTCTTGTTTTTTGGGAATTTACTTTGTATATGCTTGTCTATTTTTCAATTCAACATTCTGTATCACTGATCACACCACACACATACATCACAACCATGCATCAAAATGCCCAATGTTCAGGCGTTATGCTGCTAAAATTTCATTAACATTCACCAATCACTGTATTTATTCCACACATTAAATAAACACACTAGAAACAAACATCAGTAAATAAAAATACACCAAAAACTCAAACTTGCAATAGAAACACGCTAAGAAATTACATAATTCAAACTTCATTTATTTAAGATAAGATAATGGCTATCAAGCCACTTTCAACATACCAAAAAGTAAAATATTGCCATTAAATGGCAATTTCCTAGCCAAAAAGGCCAGTTATTTATTTAGCTTTTATTTTCCCTATATAGTGGGAAAATTTTTAGCTCTACCTCCTTTGACACACTTTTAAAGCTTAACATGAGGTAATATTCAGACATTTGATTTAGCATTTTCCTACAGTCTCATGCAAAATAATCCCTTTTAAAGCTCAATATTTCAATTGGATTTTTCATAAAGAAAACATTAAGGGATTTTTTGTTATTGGAAAAAATATTATTGCATTGATTACCTCTCCTAATAAATTTTCTTGGATGACCCCTTCTATTTTTCCTGGGGAAATTGCCCCCCGAGTGTGGAAGTTGGTGACACCTTTCTCAACCTTTTGCATTAAGGACTCCCTTGTGTTAGAAAGTGGATCACTTGTAGCTTTAGGCCTGAGTTTGACCTTAGCATTAGGTTGGATCTTTTGTTCTTCAAATGCCCTTTGTCTCTATAGTCTTCCTTTATGTGTATGAGTCAGTGGTTGAGAAAAATTCTTGTACTTTGTCTTACACTACTGTTTGTTTGGTAAAATAAACTGTGGCATAAAAAATCTATATTGCACAGGGCTTTCATCTTTCATTGTCCAATATTTATTGCTATTTTTGAATGAATTTGGATCTGGTGGCCTTTTATCTAATGGTAAAAATTTCTTGTGAGAAACTGGCCTCTAATGACTTTTGAACCTGTTTGGATTCATGTTGGAAGGGTGAGCCACCTTTTCTTCCTCTTTGATTTTCTCTTCCAAAACCACATTGATATATTTAGTCAATGCTACTGAGGAAAATAAATTTTCCTCTATCATTTTTTCCTCCTTTTCTATATTGAAGTTTATTCCCACTTTTTGGGATTAAGAGGAAGATAAATGGTCAGGAACCAGTGCTTGGCAAATTGATTTTTCCTTAGGTAAAATGTCACATTCTGTGTTTTGTTCTAATCCTTGGGGAATTAGTTCCTGTTCCTGGGGAAAATTCATTTGTGTCTGGGGATTTGGCATATAACCCTGGGGAAAATTGCCCCCGTGCCTCTTTCTTCCTATTCGTACACTCTTGGCTGGGTTAGTCCTTTCATCAGTGACCAATTGAACTTTTGGAGCAACTCTTGCAAAATTGTTAGACTTCTTATGGGCCACCACCGGTTTAGATATAATATCTTGTTTAGATGACTATTTATTCATTTTGGAAAATGCTTGCTTAACATCCTGAAATATTTTTTCAATGCCTTGCTTTAGGGAATTCTCAAAGTCTCGCTTTAGGGAATCAAATATCTAAGGTATTGCATCCTAAAAGACTTTCTTAAAGACTTAAGTACTCTCAACAATATCAACTGCTTTCAGATTCTAACTTGTTTGATCAGTGGGTGTCTTGTCTTTGTTTTGACAATAAGGTGCTAGATTGCCTTCTGTGAAGATATTTTGAACACTAATATATTTATTAGCAGTGACATTCAAAATTTGGCTTGAATAGCCAAAAGGTGCCTCAGTCCAAAAGGTGCCTCAGTCCAAAAGTGATCCTGAGGCATTAAGTTTTCATTAGTTTACGTCCAGAAATCACTTGGATTTACAGGTGAATTGTCGGTCCAGTAACTAACTTTAAAAAATTCTTCTTCAAACTTGTTCATCTTTTTGAAACATGTCCCACCAAGCGTGCTAAAAGATTATTGGCTAATTTTTTGATTTTAGGATTTTTACGAGTGCGGCAGAGGAGCTAAATCCTAATAAATGAACTGACATCTTCCAGACAATTTGTGGATCCCCAAGCTCCTTTACCATAATTTACTTGGATTTCACAGATGACAATTAATTTGAAAATAAAGCAACTATTTGAGCAATTAAAAGAGAAATTGTATTAATTTGAGAGCTTAATATAAAATGAAAGTAGAACAAAAAGTAGACAGTGCTACGATAAACTAATGAAAATGACAGTAAAAATGATTGGCTAATGATTTCAAATTTATAGATTGGTGTAGATGTAGTAAATGATGTAGATGTAGTAGATGTTTTGTCTGTGTTCTTCTCCTTTGTTTTTATAGATGTTCTTGCTTGCAGACTGCTTCTCCAATTAATTCTCCAGTAGTTCAAGAGTCTTCGGTTCTCTGGCAATAAATTCACGTAACTCTCAAACTCTTTCTTCTCCAAACTTGATATTTTTCCCCAAGACATTCTCATTTGGAATCTCCAGAATCTTCCTTTTCATCAATGCCCAACAATTTAAGGGTCATCCATTTTGGAGAAATAAATGTGCGTAATCCACTTCCATAAACTCTCTCTCCAAAACCTTTTACAGGCTGCACTAGTTATGGACTAGAATTTTTCACTTGTTTTTAGGCTTCAGATTTTTTATTAAATCAAATGAGTCATTAGTTTAATAGCTTTAATGTGACACATGTTAAGGATTACATTTAATATATTTTAGCAAAAAAAATTCAATTATAACACAAACAATAATAATTACTTTATTTTAATAATATCAAATTTTATTTTAGTTATTTCAAAAATAATTTTAAATAGAATTATTTTTGGACTTAACCATAGATGGCTCTCACCCATGCCGGTTGAATAGTGTTAAAATAAGCCCAAAATTAACATATAATTAACTTTGATTTAAAAAATAAACTACAGGTTAAATTACCCCCGAATTTGCAGTAAAGGTGCAAATAAATTAAATTTTAACTTTTTCAGTAAATAGATTCAAATTTTTTATTTAACGGCCAAATTAACTCAATCCTATCTAAAATCAGCGTCTATCCAACACGCCTTATGATAAAATATTTTAATAATACAAATTATTGTGAAATTTTATTTAATTTATTTTTATATTATTTTTCCCTTCACCATTTTCTCACATCACTGTTACTTCTATTTGATCACCATCCACCGTCACCATCAATTCTCCATCACCAACCACCACCACCGCATCTCTATACCTACCTCTGCTGTCGCCTTTCCACCACTGCTACCTCTGTTAACTACACCCGATGACTTGCAAAGCCATCACCTTTACAAGCATTAACAAAGTCAAACAAAATCCCTTTATTCTTGGCTCTGTTTGCTCGAAGAGACACAGATACAAGACTGGAAAAGGGAGCTTTCAAACAAAATCAAAAAGCACAATAAGACAATGAAGAAGAGTAATTAAATGGGTATGTAGTTTTATCAATATCAAAGAAAAGAATTGTAGAATGGCAGAGCAATTAGTTTTCATTTTTTTGGGCACTGAAAGTTTGGGTCTAGGAATATTTCCTAGTCATTATTTTGTTCCAGGTTTTTAATTTCCCGCTTTCTGGAATTTTCATGCTCTTCTTAATGATCACCAAACTTACTGAATTTCTCTGAATTATTGTTGTGTGATTATGTTGCATTATCGCCTGATAAATAGCATAAAATACATGAAGAGCGCTTCTTAAAAAACTCTTTGGATTGTGGAATTGTCCAAAGAAGCAATGAAAATGGGGACGATTGATGCCGAGGAGCTACAGATTTCACCTAGCGATGCTCAACCCGGGAAGGAGCAGTAGGCTGCTGGAGTTGGAATACTCCTTCGAATCATGATGCTAGTCCTCTCCGTTGTCCTTGGGCATGTTCTTCGCCGCCATAAATTCTATTATCTGCCTGAAGCCAGTGCTTCTCTTCTCATAGGATTAATTATTGGTGGACTTGCTAACATTTTTTTTTATATTTTTATTTTCAAGTGAAAGAGAATTAGGGAGAAAAGAATGGTTGGAGTGAATCAGTGGATATCAAGATAGGCAATGATGACAGTAGATGGCGGTGTGATGGTCGGTAGGGGATGAGGTTGCAGTGGTTGGTGTTGACGGTGATGACAACCAAGATAGGAATGATGTGGTAAAAAATAGGTTTATTTTTAATTTTAGGTTAGTTTTTCTTAATTAAAAAATAGTGTTTTAGACCCATTGAAAACAATGAAAGACTTGTTTTTTAATAGATATATTAACAAAATATTTAACTGACCTGCTTGCACTCCACGCTATTAATTCAACTCTAATTTAAAGTTTTTTTTTGGCCTTTAAATAAAAATTTTGAACATATTTATTAAAAAAAAATTAAAATTCAACTTATTTACACATTCACTAAAAATTCATGAGTAATTCGATCTTTAGTTTAAAAAAAAAACATAAAAGATCAAAAAAGAATTCTAGACTGCCTTTACCATGTCGTTTTGGCGGTTCATAACAAGTTAAACGAAATCAGTTAGACCATGTTCTAGGAAGCAACAACCTGTCGTTCAATGACTTAGTTGGCTCGGAGTCGGACTAACAATCGCCGGCCACCTTGTCAGGCTACAATTTTTGTATATTGCACTATATTTGTATTAATAATTATTTATTTTATACAAAATTATAAACGAGTTGAACTGTTTGTGAGCTATTTAAAATTTATCTTGATAAAATTTTGTTCAAATTCATATATTGAAACTTATTTAATAAAAAAACTTAGCTTATACTATGCAAAATTCGATTTGTGAAACTTGTAAATAATGTTTAATAAAAATTAATACAATAGTTCATAAGTCTAACGTATTAACAATTTAATATAAAATATATATGATATAATTTTTTATTTGCAGTAAATGTAAAAATATTTAGAAATATATTATTAGAATAAAATTATAATTTTTATATTATAATTTTTATTAAATACATTGTGATTTATTTAGTAATTAATTTATTTTAAAATTTTTAATAAATAATTTTAATTTATAATTTATATTTTTTTAAATTTTTTTAAATTTATTTAATCTCGTGAATAAATTATGAATACTAAATAACATAATAAAGTATAACTTAAATTCGATTTAATTATAAATAAACTAAATTTAAACTAGCAGTTCTCGTTTATGCTCCTAATTTTGCCTCCGTAAAATAAAAGAGAAACATCAACTGCTTTGGGCCAAGCCTAACGTCCTATTTCCTAGTGCCAAAAACCATTTGAGCCTTACATAAAAATGGACTACAAATTTGGAAAAATTACAATTTTTACAGTACTTTAACCACTGTCTTTCACATACACTTTACGTTTTATTTTATTTTTTTCACGCTTACGCAGGGCTTTTCATCTTTACTTTTACTTTCTTTTTCTTTTTATGATTTTCCTTATTCTTGTTTTTAGTTTTCTCCTTCTTATTATTATTACTATTATTATTTCATAACTATTTTATTTTAATATTATTAT